>WITN01000684.1:0-47167 GCA_015025155.1 Lactarius quietus | reverse complement strand
GTGCGAGCAGCACGTGAGCCTGATTAGGCGACTAAAGGATGAACGGGTGACTTAGCAATTGCCTAACTCTAGCACGAAGGCAGAGTGTCGTCTCAACGCTCGAAGGCGGAGTCTTGCGTCTTTAGCTTGTAGGCTGGTCGCGACCCGAAGGATGAGAGAAGACAGAACTCTTTGATAACAAGTCGAGAGTGGTACAAGAAATCCAAGCTATCGACTACAACAGTCGATAGCTTCCTTATAACCGATCCGCGATCCGCCTTCGTCAGCGAGACCGCCACTACTACTAATCTGCTGGTAATCATCCACAGGTATACAGTTCAGCATAATACAGGTCAGTCAGTCATCGTATAGTAATCCGTAGTCAGCATCAGTCATCGTACAGTAATCGATCAGTCATCAGTCGTTGTATAGTAAGTAAGTGTCCCCTTGATCACGCCCCCTCGGTTATCGGTTAGGTCAGATACTTACTATGACCCGGGACGTTACATCACCCCTTCACAAGGGTGAGCGCCCTCGCTCTACTACCAATTGGTACGCTGTTAGTCCGACGTCCGTCTCGTGCTCATCACGTATCCTCAATATTGCGTGAGCTCTCCCCAACCGCTTCGCCGAGTGTCGCGGCGGTCGACCTGCACGAAGATATCGTCTTCGAGTTTCTTGATCGCCGCCTCCAACTCTTGATGATTTCCTGAGACGCGCGGTAGCGTCTCACTTCGGCTGCGAGGGAGATGTCTCCCAGCCGAGCGAGAGCCTCGTCCACCTGGCGCCGTCCCGGGAAATCAGCGCAAAGGTATTGTAAATCCTCACGGGAGTACTCAGCTGCGGGCCCATATCTCTGCATGGTTCGGCGTGGATGTCCCCGCGATAGATGGGCGAAGCTCGCCCATCGTTCCGAACACCTCGGGGTTGTCAAGCATCCTCACCCGCACATACCTGGCGGGGATGCGTCGTCCTTCGTGTTCGATCACCATGGGGACCAGTTCATCCCGTTGTTGAGGACGAAGCCGCTGGGGGTAGGCGATAAGGCATGGACAGGGCGCCTCCGGCGCGTATTGACGGGTGATGAGTCTCGGGCCTCGGCGTAAGACGGTAGTCCCCGCATGGCGTACCCTTCCTCCGCAGTTGGTCCATAGACGACAGCAACCGGTGTGCTCGTCCCTTGTCATCCATGGTTTCGTCGGCAATGTCTTCTTCGTCTTCGTTATGATTCGGGGTGGGATGCGCATGGGAGCGCAGTGGCAATAGCTTTGAGGGTTGTCGCACCGTGTGCAGATGACATTTGCGTCGTGGTATGAGCCGTCGGAGGACTCGTCACTGTCGTAGCGATCGACAGCGGTGGTGGATGTGAAGGCGGTGGAGGGCTGGAGGATACTTGCCTCATCAGCCGTTGAATCCTCATCCTCCTCTCCTTCGGCGTCATTTTCGTCACCTGGTCCAGCCTCCAGGAGGTCATCACCTCCTTCAGTAACCCGTAGTCCTTCCTCATCTGCCTCCACTCTTCCGCTTGCGGGTGTGGGGAATCGCCGGCGAGCCTCGGCCAGGTCTCGCTCTTGTTGTTCGTGCTCGTCTCGGTCTCGTTCTGCGACTGCTCGGACATGCTCGATGGCTGAGCAGAAGGGATCATCCACGTTGTTGGATGTGTCGTATGTGGTGTCGAGGGTGTCGACGGGAGGGAAGTTAATGGTGACTGTGGTGAGTGGGACATTGGCCATTGTAGTGGGGGACAATGTTTTCGTTTGTCCAATAGCCGCTGTTTTTATGTGAGTTTCGGCACTTGGATTGGACTGCTTGAACTTCCTTATCTCCTCCTCCGCATGGACATCATTCCACGGGACCCATTGATTGTCCGAGTCGGGATAGCCTTCCATTTGATGAGATATTGGAGCTTACGCCCCCTTCCTTGTCTTCTCGAGTCTAGTACTTTTTCGACCTCGTATTCTTCCACGTCTCCTACCAATTCTGGTGGTGGGCGTTGGTAGTTTACGCCGTGAGTCATTGTTTCTTTGTAAGGGGTCAGGAGATCTGTGTGGAAAACATCATGGATGCTCCACTGCGTGGGAAGCTCTAATCGATAGTTTACGGGAGACATCACCTGGACGACTCGAAATGGCCCATGTCTCCTGGGCGCAAGCTTCGTGGTTGGCTGGTTAGTGCGTAGGTGGCGTCCTTCTAGCCAGACCCTGTCTCCTATCTGGTACCTGGGTGAGTCACGGTGTTTGATCCATGACTGTTGCGCGCGCTTCATGTGATTTTGTGCCTGTGCTCGTATCTCCTTCAATTGTTCTAGTCGCTTCTCAACTCTTGGTATGGGTGACTTCTTATCTGTCCAGTTAGTAAGAGGGTGATAGCCCATTAGTAACTTGAACGGCGTCTCGCGTGTGGACTCATTAGTCCAATTGTTGTGTGCGAATTCTGCGAGCGCCAGATAGTCTGCCCAGTTGTTCTGTCGCTCGTTAGCCCATAACCTGAGGTATTGTTCCAACCATTGGTTGGTTCGCTCTGATTGTCCATCTGTTCGTGGGTGATAGGCTGTGGAGATGTTTTGTTCTATTCCCAGGACCTTGCACAGTTCTCTTGTGAATTTCGACGCGAACCGGGGGTCTCTGTCACTGATAATTTTCGCCGGTAATCCGAATCGTGCCACGACATGCTTCGCGTAGAGTACCGCGGTTTCTTCGCCTGAGATCTCCTCCTTGCATGGTATGAATATAGATGCTTTTGAGCAGTCGTGATCTGTGATTGTTAACACAGAGTCATATCCTCGTGACACCGGAAGTTTGGTGATGAAATCTAGCGCCACCACTTCGAATGGTAGAGCTTCCTCCTGAGGGAAGATCGGTTGTAATGGCACTTTTGTTTTCTGCGTATTGACCTTGCATCGTTGGCATTCGGCACATCCACGGACGTACTCCGCTATGTCTTGTTTCATCGTGGGCCACCAGTAACTTCGTTCCACTAGTTGCGTCGTTCGATTGATTCCTGGGTGACCATGAATGGGAGGATCATGATGTGTAGAGATGACTTCTCTGATTTCCTCCATTGGCCCTGTTATTACGAGCCGTTGTCCCTGGTACCACCAGAGTCCGGCCGCTTTTGTCAGTTTGTGGGGGTCGACCCACTTTCGTATCTTTTGTTCGTCTTGTTGTCGGGTGGTCGTGGTTGCTCGTACGAATATTTTGTCTGGTAGTACGATGACGTTTTCGTTGTCTTCTTCTCCTTGGTCGTAATCGGACCTTCGAGATAGTGCGTCGGCTCGTCCATTGGTCGTACCTTTAACATGATGTATCTCGAAGTTGTATTCCGCAAGTTCGAGTACTTCCCTGGCGATTCGTCTACTGATCTTTTGGGGGTCTCGCCAGTATTTGAGGTTAAGGTGGTCGGAGAAAATGCGTACTTTGTGTGGCGAACCTGCTAACAGGTGCCGCCAATTTCGCAATGCTTTTACGATAGCTAACAACTCTAGGTTGTAGATGTCGTAGTTGCGTTCGGCGGCGTTGAGTGTTGCTGAGTAATAACCCACAGGATGTCGCTTTCCGTCTTGTTTCTTTTGCAGTAGTACCGCTCCGACTGCAAATCCTGATGCGTCCACCTCTAGATCGAATTGCTGGGTTTGGTCGGCGTGCGCTAGTATGGGTTCTGTGGTGACTCGTTTTTTAAGCGTGTCAAACGCTGTTTGATGTCTTGTTCCCCACTGCCATGGTTCGTCTTTTCGTGTAAGCTCGTTGAGTGGCTTGGCTATGTTGGCGAATCCTCTGATAAACTGCCGATAAAAATTGCAAAAACCCAGGAATGATCATACTTCCTTTACTGATGTGGGTGTTTGCCAATCGCGGACGCCCGAAATTTTGATGGGGTCCATGCGTGTCACCCCCTCTTCAAGGATTACCCCCAGGTAATCAATACTGGGAGCATTGAAGACACATTTCTCGGGTTTGAAGAAAGATCGTTCTTTTGTGCTATGGCGAGCACATCTTTGACTGCATCTTGGTGTTTTTTGATCGCTAGCGGTTGTCTTTTGGTTGCTATAGCGATATCGTCCATGTACACCCTAATTGTTGTTCCGGCTGCTTCGTGTTTCGTGATTATGGGTTGATAGATGGTGTTCATGAAACTTTGGAATGTTGCTGGTGAGTTACACAAGCCAAAGTACATGACCGTGGTTCGAATAATCCTCGACGCGTTTTGAACGCGGCCTTAGGCTCGTCTCCTTCCTTGATCCGGATGTTGTTGTATCCTTGTCGGACGTCGAGCTTGCTGAATATTTGCGCCCCTCCAAGATCTCTGACTAGATCATCAATAAGGGGCAGTGGGTACTGGTTTCGTATTGTCCACTCGTTGATTTTTCGGTAATCCTGTACGGGTCGTAGCTTCCCGTCCTTCTTTTTGATAAAAAAGAAGGATGATGCGTACGGGGACTTTGAGGGACGGATATATCCCTTGTCCAGTTGTTCGTCAATGAATTGTCCAACGCTGCGTCTTCTACCCTTGTCATTGGGTATACTTTGCAGTCGATGACATCTGGCGCTCCCTTCTTGAGTTCGATTGCGTGATCGCAACTTCGTTTTGGTGGGAATCTTTTTGCCTCCTCTTCGCTGAATACCCGTGCGAATTGTTGGTATTCTTTTGGTACTTCGACGTTCTTGGTATATTGCTTGGCATCTATTGCAAGCTCGACCGCTGATCGTCGCCCGTACACTTGTTCTTCTATTGTCGCCACGATTTGTTCTTTTGCTTCGGTGGTAAACATTCGTGAGACTTTGACGTCCTCTTGTTCTTCGTTGAGCAACCTAGCTAGCACGGTTCTTCTGTCACTTGGGTTGACCGTTCGTAGCACGATGGGGAGTTGCTTCTCGTCAATAGTGGCGTGTCGCCAACTGAACCTTGGTTCGTAGGTTGCGAGCCACGGGTATCCTAGCAGTATATCTTCCTTCCCGATGTCGGTGATTAGGAAGCGCATTTCTTTCTTTGTCCCTCCTGTTTCCACATTGAGTGTGAGGTAGTGCGTGATCTGCCCGCTTTATTAGTGGTATCATCGATGTTGTAGATGTTTTTGGGCTTATCTAGTGCCCTTTGTCCCAACCCCATCCTTTTGACGAATTGCGGATGGATAAAGTTGTCAGTGGCTCCTGAGTCCACCAACGCTTTGATATCGGCCATGTTGTAACTTGCACGAATGGATACTGGTACTCGCATAGATCGGTAGCGCATAATATACACAGAGTTACAACGTATTGCCCTCACCCAGGCCGCCGGGTTCAGGCGTTTCCAAAATCCTGTCCCATCAACTGCTGCAGGACCAGGTCTTTGACTTCTTCGTCATCTCCTGCTACTCCTCGCAGCCATTCCACTGCTTTCTCTTCTTTTGTTTGTGCTGTTTCGCCTGCGCGTGTCTGCGCATCTCGGCGTCTTCTCGGTTGCCTACAGTCGCGGCTGATGTGACCCATTTTCTGGCAGTTGTAACACTGCGTCTGGCTGTGGTCTCGCTTGAACTGCCTTTGTATGAACCCCCCTCGGGGTGGAAATGGCGGTTGTGGGGCCTAGCGTTCCTGGGATGGTTCGCTATAATGTCTTCGGCCCCTGCCAATCGTCCTCGTACACGATCTGCGGATGTGTCCATTCGGTCGTCGTTCTGAAGTGGTGCTAGCAACTTAGCTAGTGCTCCTCCTGTTGCACGCCCTGGTTTGAAGGCGTCTAGATTCCCCCGGACCGTTTGCATGTGAATCCACTTTTGTTGCCTCTTCAGGGCGGATTCTCTCCATTCTTCATAATTTCGGGGGTCGTCGTGTTGATACATAGTCTCGTATAGTGCGCGCGGTAGCCCTTTGGTGAAGTATTTGAGCGTTTGTTCCGCGTTGATGTTGTATCCCGCATGTCGAACGAGTTGTTCGAACTGCGCGATGTAGTCGTCGATTTTTCCATCCTTCATGTGAATGCCTGCATCGAGCTGGGCTTGTGCTCGTTCTTTGCTGAGAACGTCGCCGAACTGTCTTTGGAAGGCGTGGAGTAGATTCTCCCACAGCCTGTTGTCGAATTGGTTGGTGCCCGTGGCGACTTCGTTGACGAGCCATCGACTTGCCGACATGACCCATTGGTTAACCGCGTTTCCCTGAATGTATGTGAGAAACAACATAGCTTTTTGATACTTATTCAGCATGGCTGAATGATTCGCGTTGACTCCCGCATAGACCTCCCATTGGAGGATGAATGCTTCGGCTTGTGACCTGCTTCCTGTGAATGTTGGTGGTGGGTTACCAATGAACTTGTCATTGCCCCCTTGGTGTGCGTTGTGGGCTACTGCAGGTCCTCCTAGAGGTGGTCCTCCTCCTGGTGGTCCTCCTCCTCCGCCCGGCATTCCTCCTCCTGGTGGTCCTCGTCCATTATCTCGTGGTCGTAAGGGCAGGAATGGCCTGTTTTCGGGTGATGGTACCCTGTTGCGGTTGAGCCGAAACTCGTAGAACATTTCTGTTCCTTCAGGGATGCTTGGCGCGTCGGGAACATCTGGTCCCATGGCTCGGTTAGCAGCCTCCATGTCTTCTGGTTGTAGTTGTTGAACGTGGCCTGTCTGTTCGTTGATGACAAGTCGGGGTGGCGATACTTCTGTTTGAGTAGTCATGTAGCTGTATGGTATCCCTCTAATTGGTTCGGGGATATGTAACTCAGCTGTTTGTGCGGCTAGTGCGTCTACTTCTGGTGACTGCACTGCGATGTTCTCAGGTTCTACTACTTCACTGCGTGGGGTTGGCGATCGTTCGCTGGTATGGCTTGATACTGCTGGTGTTGCGCTTCGTAGTTGGAATTCGGTCCTTGGTGGTTCCGAATCAAGGTTGTCTTCTTGGCCGTCTATGGGCCCTTGTTGGTCGATTGGTCGTGCGTCGACTAGTGGCACGTTGATGTGTAAGTCGTCGGCTGCTGGTTGTGTGGCCTCGAAATAGTTGTTCGTGTTGCTCCACCTGAGCTCGACCCAGCAGCAGCGTTCCCTGTTGAATACGACGGGATGGAATCGCTGTGCGGTAGCTGCTTCTGCGTAGTATCCTGTGTTGTTTTCCTCGGACCTTCTGGTGTCCGGTACGTGTCGCCACCTTACTCGTCCTATAAGGTAACGAGTGGGTGCGTCCCGTTCCCTTGAATCGATGCGATAGGGCACGAAGTCCCAGCCGTCTTTGGTATTGAGAGTTGCCACGGCGTTCGAGTTAGGAGAGCTTGGATTTAATGTTACGTGCGAGCAGCACGTGAGCCTGACTTAGGCGACTAAAGGATGAACGCGGTGACTTAGCAATTGCCTAACTCTAGCACGAAGGCAGAGTGTCGTCTCAACGCTCGAAGGCGGAGTCTTGCGTCTTTAGCTTGTAGGCTGGTCGCGACCCCGAAGGATGAGAGAAGACAGAACTCTTTGATAACAAGTCGAGAGTGGTACAAGAAATCCAAGCTATCGACTACAACAGTCGATAGCTTCCTTATAACCGATCCGCGCGATCCGCCTTCGTCAGCGAGACCGCCACTACTACTAATCTGCTGGTAATCGTCCACAGGTATACAGTCAGCATAATACAGGTCATCAGTCATCGTATAGTAATCCGTCAGTCAGCCATCAGTCATCGTACAGTAATCGATCAGTCATCAGTCGTTGTATAGTACAGTAAGTGTCCCCTTGATCACGCCCCCTCGGTTATTGGTTAGGTCAGATACTTACTATGACCCGGGACGTTACAGTACTCCTCTGACACAACTCTGCACTCCCAGATCTAGTCACTGCATCTCTTGATTCTCTCTGCCCTCATTCATCCTCCTATCCAAGCTACAACACCATTCCATCTAAACACTTCACATCTTCTCCTTCTGAGGAAATATTGTCTAACTATGTACATCCAACTCCTCATTGCAACCTACTCTTTCCATGTGTTCATCATCTCATGATCACCCAACAACTCTCTCATAGACCTGTGGCTCCCTGCTCCTGTCTCTGTTGGTGTTTCTCAACCTGCCAAGTCTAGCCTCCTTGCTGCCTCCAGGTCAACTTATTCTCCTCCTCTTTCAGCTAGTTCCAGTACCACCCCTTGATGATCCCACACACCCATGCTTCCATCACTCCCCAGCAGCAGCTCTTCCACTTGGCAATCATTTTCTTCACACCAGCCACCAGTTTCACTCAGTTGGCATCAACACAACTTTGAACATGGAGTCAAACATGAGCACAATGACTATGACAGTGACTGTGATCCCAACCCCATGAATGACAAAAACATCCACAAAATCACAACTGAACAACTTGGACCCCAACTTCATTGAAGATCTAGACAACTTATGACTGCTGCTGCAACACTGATGGCAATGGTGGCAGTAGTGGTGGTGGCAAGATACAAAGTAGTACTAGCTGGACTACATATTTTGTATCAATCCACATAGCTGTTTGCAAGCCCACCTGTCATGTTAACCTGCACAGGTCACATACCCATCAACTCACATGACCCACAGTAAAAAAGAAAGTCAGGAAAAAGTCCACCAAAAGTCAAGAAAAAGTTACAAAAAAGTCAAGCAAAAGTCACAAAAAAGTCATAAAGAAGTCTATGAAAAGTCAATGGAAAGTCAGATAAAAGTCATAATAAGGAAGTCATGAACAGTCAGACTAAATCCACTCCACTCATTGACTAATACCTGACTTAAATGTGACTATTACTTGACTTTCAGACGTCAAGTAATAGTCAGCCAAGGTCACACAAAAGTCATGCTTTAGTCAATGCAACAACTGATATATTTCTTTACTAAAAAAACATGCCCCCATTGACAATGCCATGGAATCAGCAAGCACAGGTTGTGTGTGTTATTGAGAAGAGAGCTGCTATGCAGCAGCTCTCGCATTGCATTTGGGTTTGAACTGGGAAGGATATATTAGTGATGTAGTAATGACAGCAAATGACTTACCTCACTGATTATGCCCTCAAGGTCCTCCTTTGTGGGCTGTTCAGACTTCAGGGCTGCTGCAATTGCCTTGAGAATGTCTGTAAAACAAGATGAGGGAATGTAAATGATTTAAGAGAAAGGACATACCTTTTTTACTCTCATGGTTCCCCAGTGGCTCAATGCGATGGATTTCAATCCAAGCAAGCAGTTCATCCTGCTGGAGGGATTCAAGGTAATTGTCATTGCCTTCCACAAGATCTGTGTTGGCAAGAGCAGTGGAGGTGTCAGTGGCAGGAGCAGTAGTGTCAGCAGCAGCAGGAGCAGTGGTGGTGGTAGAAGGAGCAGCAGTGGCAGCATCTGCTTCCATCTTCATTGTCTTGCCATTGTCGTTCACCTTTAGATAGTTGGTATGCAGTGTCATAGAAAGAAACATACATACTTTTTCCATTGTGCCCTGCAAATTCTGATCTTCCTGAAAGGCTGCATAACCCTGCTGTGAGCCCATGTACTTGGCCAATGCCTGTTGATCATCACTATGAGGTGGTAGGTGGGACTTGTCATCTGACATGGGGATGGGGGACCTCTACAGGCTCATCTGGCATCTGCTGTCACTGCTTCCCCTTGTCCTTGTCATGTGGGGCACATGAGGTTTGGGGTCAGGATCAGGATCAGGATTGGCAACAGGGGGAGCAGGGTCCTCCAGTCCTCCACCTGTTGAGGGCAAACAGATATCAAAATAGTAAGGAATAAAAATGATGAGTGCACATCTGAGGGAGCTGTGCCAGTCTTAATGATGGCAAGGTAGGTGGGATGAGGAGGAGGATGGTGTGGATGGTGTGATTTGGGAGCAGGTGCAGGTGCATTCTTGAGGCCCTTTGCCTTCTTTGCATTTTGTGGCATAGGCTGTGTTTGCAGCAGCACTTGCCTTTGAGACCAGTGATCTTCCTTGGCAATTGATGCCTGGGATTCAAGGGCAGAGGCAGGCAGTCAGTGTGAGGGGATGGACAGGAGGTGCAAGAAAGGTGGGCAATGGAGGCTGGTGTAATGCCCATGATGGGTGGGCAGCATCATGTCAGAGAGGGTGGCTGTGACCTTGCAAGTGGACTTCCACTCTGCTTCGTTGATTGTGGTGTCATTTTAGCACATAATGTCGCAGACCTGTGTCAATGTGGATGTAAAAGCCCACTTGCAAAGTGATGCATAATGATGGAAAAGCCCACATGGGCCCATTTGGTGAAAGTGGGCATAAATGATGTATGGGCCCATCAATAGATTGGCCAAAAGTTACAGGTGGGCCTAGGGCTACTCAGAAGTAATAATACCAATGGCAATTAAGGGGCCCAGTTTTGGTGAGGAGCACAGCTACCGATGCACTTCAATGGGCCTATTAACACTACCAACATAGCTGTCAATGGTTTTGCATGGGCCCATTGAAAGCTGCAATGTGAGTAGTTGATACCATTGAATGGGTCCACTGATGCTACCTGGGTAAGCTGCCGAAGGTCTTGAATGGGCCCATTTAAGCTGCACAAGACAGCTACCAATGTGCTTGGATGGGCCCATTAACACTATCAAGGCAGCTGTTGATGTTTTGCATGGGCCCATTGAAAACTGCAATGTACCATTGAATGGGCCCTCTGATACTGCCTGGGAGAGCTGCCAAAGGTCTTGAATGGGCCCATTGGAAAACTGCAATGTGAGTAGTCAATACCATTAAATGGGGCCACTGATGCTGCCTGGGGGAGCTGCCAAAGGTCTTGAATGGGCCCATTTAAGCTGCACAAGACAGCTACCAATGCACTTAGATGGGCCCATTAACACTACTGAGCCAACTGTCGATGGTTTTGCATGGGCCCATTGAAAACTGCAATATGATTAGTTGATGCTATTGAATGGGCCCATTGACACTGCCAGGGGGAGCTGCCGAAGGTCTTGAATGGGCCCATTCAAGCTGCACAAGGCAGGTACCAATGTGCTTGGATGGGCCCATTAACACTACTGAGGCAACTGTTGATGGTTTTGCATGGGCCCATTGAAAAGCAGTTGATGCCATTGAATGGGGCCCATTGAAGCTGCCGGGGAGAGCTGCTGAAGGTCTCAAATGGGCCCACTTAAGCTGCACAAGGCAGCTACCACTTGGATGGGCCCATTCACACCAGCAAGGCGACTGTCAATGGTTTTGCATAGGTCCATTTAAAACTGCAATGGGAGCTGTTGATGCTATCAAATGGGCCCACTGAAGCTATCTGGGAGAGCTGCCAAAGGTCTTGGATGGACCCATCAATCTAGCACTCAATGCTTTGAATGATCCATCCAATGCAGTATCTAACTTTCATATCTGATTTAATAGACACATCCTTGACCATCAGCAGGTACTTTACACAACTTTTGTAGGTCCATCAAAGATGATTGAAAGCCCCCTCATATGGGGCCCTGTGACATCACATAGACTCATGGAAGTTGCCGATGATTGATGTCAAATCTCTTAGATTGGCTCTCATAATCTCCCAATCAAGCTTGGCCCTGCTTTCAATAGACCCACCAGTGAGTTACAGATATCCTGCATGTGTCCATTATGTACATGACATTACTTAGTTTTGTAATGAGCAAACTGTAATTGACCTGATGCAATCTGTCTCCCCACATTTGACATTACAATATGCCATATGAAGTCAAATTATTTTGCCAGTGCTGAGACTAGTATTTCCAGGCACACTCTTAATCTTAGATTCCCTGACTGATTTGCAAATTTTTAAAATGAAAATCATTTTATTACAAATTGCAAGGCGCTGCATGCACCCAAAGTTGGCTCCTTGAAGAAAAAAACATCTTGATGATGTCCTTTAGTCCTGTTCTGTGGATGCTAGCAATGTCGTAATCTTATATCTAATGCATCAGACATGCCCCATTACAATAGTATAACTTTATCATGAAACAGATGAGTGAAATCGGAACAACATGTATTTTGGTGTCAAAGACTGTCATGCATATGTCAAAATGCGACCTATAAGGGACCCTTGGAAGCAAGGGGACTGCAGAGGAGGATATAACACTATATTAACATAGACACAACTTTACTACTCACCTGCAGAGGAGGATATAAGACTAAGGGTACTTTTTCCGTCCTCTGCAGGATATAACAACCTGACTAAGCTACTACTAATTAAGGAAACTCAACTTGGAGCATTGTACAGACACAAACAGACAAGAGAATGAAAGGCACAACAAATAGCAGCATATTGGATGTACTATATGTTTCAATGCACAGTAATACTGTCCCCTGACATTAAATGTTGTTGTGCCAAACATCCCAAGGTTCTTTTTGACTAAAGGATATACTGGGGGGATGGGGCTTACATGATGTGTTCAAAGCAAGACTCTCACATTATACATATCTGTATCATATGTGCAAAGGATACAACCACATTGTTTTTGTTTGAAAAGACAACATCAAATTCAAATAGCTAAAATGGGCCCATTCAAGATCTTCGGCAGCTCTCCCAGGCACCTTCAGTGGGCCCATTCAATGGCTTTGACGGCTCACATTTCAGTTTTCAATGGGCCCATGCAAAACAGCCAACACCTGCCTCAGTAGCATTAATTTGGGCTCATCCACGCACATCAGTAGCTGCCTTGTGCATCTCAAATCAGCCCATTCAAAATCATTGGCAGCTCCCCCAGGCAGCTTCAGTGGGCCCATGCAAAACCATCAACAGCTACATTGGTAGTGTTAATGGGCCCATCCAAGTGCATCAGTAGCTGTCTTGTGAAGCTTAAATTGGCCCATTCAAGACCTTCAGCAGCTCCCCCAGGCAGCATCAGTGGGCCCATTCAATGGCATCAACTACTCACATTTCAGTTTTCAATGGGCCCATGCAAAACCATTGACAGCTGCCTTGATAGCATTAATGGGCCCATCCAAGCACATCAGTAGCATTCAATATCATCAACAGCTTCATTTGCAGTTTTCAAGGGCCCATACATGTTCCTCATCATTTTCTTATATTAATCACAGATGGGCCAATACAAAGCTGTGGGAAAAAAGGCTTTATGGGCCCATGCATCTGTGTCCACTATATACCCCTCATGGGCCCATGTGGGCTTTTTCAAGACACACCTTTGCAGGTGGGTTCTACCGATTACTAAATACAAGATGTGTGACATGGGGTCATTTTAGTGGTGAATGGAGCAGCACATTGGTGGGCAGGACCGGTTGGTGGACAAGATGCCAACATCTGGGTCCTTGAGGCAGTCACAGAGGGTCCAGAGAACAGTCTGTGGGTAGTGGGTGGGATGGGCAGCAGGTTGAGGATACAGAAGGGGGGTTAACATTGTGCTGCTTAAGATGAAGACCTGTTATGCAGGATCATTCATTCACAGTGGCAGAGCAGCTGGAGCAACTGTAGGGGTGAAGACATCTAGTCAGAATGTACAAAAAATGTTTAAAAAAGTAATGACTCACCTGAATTCAATTGAGCACTGAGAAGCAACATGTTGACAAGGTTGACATACTTCAAAAACTTGGAATTGTGCCATAGCTCATCATGAGTGAGCTGGGAAATGGTGGAGATGGACAGGCCAGAGGGGAGCAACAGAGAGCTACTTGGGCAGGGTTTGTTGTTGTTGTTGACCACTTCATCGAAGTCATTGTTGAAGTCCAGTGAAGGTTCATAGTCTTCATCAAAGGGGGCATGAGTGGAAGGAGAAGCAGCTGGTAAAACCAACATGGGGAGTAAAAAGAACAGGAAAAGAAGGGAAAGGGAGATGGTGGTGGGAAGGAAGGAAGGAAGGAGGATGAGAAAACAAACATGTTGTACAAATGTGAAAGTGTAATAGCATGTCTTAGCCAATGCTTAGCGGTGCCCAGGGCCCCACAACTCAAAAATCCTTATCTCAAGATAATGAAAGCATCCTTTCCACTGATCTCAGTTCATCCACTGATCCCCCTGCTACATCAACACTTTCAATGCCTAGATATCACTGTCCATGCTTCAAGTGCAAGTTAAAAAAGATGGTTTCAAAGAGAACTAGTCAGGCCCACTGTAAGAATAACCTTGATTATCTGGATCAGCTTAGATCTTCTGGGGCATCTCCACAGATTGTAACTCTTGTGGAGGAGTGCCAATATCAGACCACTGAGCTTCTTAAGAGCATAGATGAGGAGTCCCAATCATCTAGACAATCTAGGTCTCCTTATCCAGATGGTGAGTGCCTGCCTTTTGATCTTTTAACTGCTTTACGCTTTACTGATCTGATCTGCTTTGATCTAGCTGGTGTCTTCCCAGCTCAGCATGGCCCAAAAGCTGCAGCAATGGCCCAACATTTCATGGCTTTGGGCCTGGGGTATTTAGGGCTGTGACTGTCAATGAAGGCTTCATGGGGCTTTGACTCTTCATGGCCTGAAGCCCCATTTTCATATGTTTTCGGCATTGGTGGCTTATGAGCCATGGCCCATATGTCAAGTATGAATCAAATGTTATTTGTTGTGCCCTTCATTCTCTTGTCTGTTTGTGTCTGTACAATGCTCCAAGTTGAGTTTCCTTAATTAGTAGTAGCTTAGTCAGGTTGTTATATCCTGCAGAGGACGGAAAAAGTACCCTTAGTCTTATATCCTCCTCTGCAGGTGAGTAGTAAAGTTGTGTCTATGTTAATATAGTGTTATATCCTCCTCTGCAGTCCCCTTGCTTCCAAGGGTCCCTTATAGGTCGCATTTTGACATCAAAGGGGAACTTGCTTCACAAAACTCAGGTTCTACAATAGACAAACTATATGTATTTATTCTAATTCGATGTCCATATCATGACCATAAACTTCATCTGTATTGTCCAAGACTGATGCCACCCATGACAGGTCACCAGTGGCATCAACAACTTTGATTGCTGTGATGTGCTGGTTCACCAGTTGATCATCCTCATAATTGAGATCTTGCTCTTTGTCAGTGATGCTGACAACCTCCCTAACCATGAGATCTTGCTGTATGACTTGATGCACTGTAGTGCCTCAATGATGTTGGCATCAAGGTGGTTGCACCATTTGCAAATCGTGATGCCAGCAGATGAGAATGTGTGTTTGCTTGATACTGAGGATGCCATGACTGAGAGGTAGTCATGCATGAGTGACTGCCATGTTGGATAGCAGCCTCCATACAACTAGGGAGCCATAATGTGAGCTTTAGAGTCAAGAAAGAAAGAAGTGCCATGTACCCCCCACCAACAAACTATCCCAATGTCATCTGGCACAACCTCATGAGTGTTGAGGTATAAGTTCCACTCCTCCAGGTGACGCTCTTCAGGATTGGTGATGTGTGTGTTGTCATCATCATCACCAGATGACTCAGTATCATCCTGTTGCCAACAGCCAGGCTTTGGGGGAGCTGCAGCTGCCTTCTGGATGTGGGCATCCTGAGCCTGTGCTTTGGCATTCTGCTCGTTGTAGTGCTTAATAAACTTGTGAAATAAAGAATTGTCAGTAAAGTGTGAACAATGAAACAAATGGAATAGACCACATACATGTTTACAGACCATGTTTTCAACCTCCTCAAGGAGGTCTGCTGCCCAATGTTTTGCGAAGTGAGACATTTTCTTTTTGGGATTGAGGACCACACTGCAATACCATCAACACTTGGGTCAGTTATAGTACTTGAGCACAAATGTTAACCTTACCAATGGCCATGATATGAGTGTTGGACTCTGCAGAACATTAGAAGTATTGATCCAACTTCTGCATTCCCACGTCCAGTGCTGGAATGAATGCTGAGTATCAGGGCTTATGCAAGAGTTTGTCCCATGCTGCATGCATCTTCTCTAAAGCGGGGAGTGCATTTTGAAGGCTTGGAGTTGAGGCTGAAGAAAACACCTGTTGGGCATGCATCATTTGTGTACTGTAAAAGGCCTGGATCAGCCAAGTTCAAGATTTGAAAAGATGCAAATTATGTACTTACCTGGAGAATATTACAGAAAAGTAGAACGTGAGACCACTCTTCATTGCTCAAGGAGAGTGATGTCAGCTTGCAGTGCATCTCTGAGTTGCTCTCTTTAAGTCCAAGCTCCAAGATGAATTCATTGATTGCCTGTGTAAGAGCGTAAGAGTGTAAGAGTGATCATATTGAAGACAATAGTGAGTGTACATACCTCCCAGCGTGACTTGGCGCAAGTGAGCATAATGAAGGTCAAACTCCAGTGTACCTTCATGTCCAGGAGAAGCTGGAGTGGAGCCACCTTGCAACAATATTGAATAGCCTTAAACGCTTCCTTACATTGTGCAGAGGAGCATGCCTATGTATCATGCACCCCTTGCATCAGATGGAATGGCATCACAAATAAAGACAAGTACATACCTTGATGCAGATGGCATGAATGATGCTGATCTCATCTCTGTCAGTAGAAGAGAGGTCCTCTGGGAGCTTGTCGTTGTCTAGGGTGCCATTGTAATACTTGGCCTTGCTGCATCTTGCTATCACTGCTTGCATGGCCAAGTTGATAATGGGCTAGGCATCTGGAAAACAATATCAGTGATATGTGACAGAAGATGATAATACAATTATGGCCAGACTTACCTGATCTGTCAGCATTTGACATCAAAAGTCAAACCAGTCTTGAGGAATCAACAGCTTGAAAACTCTTGAAGCATAGTGTCATTGTTTTTGGCATTGTTGCAGGTGATGTGCTCAACCTATAGATCTGAATCAGTAGTAAATTTGATAGATATGCTTGTACTTACCTTGGGAACGATCTGAAGGCAGTGCACACCTTGAAAAGAGCTTGACCAAGATGTGCTCTGTCATGGGATGTATTCATTTGGACAAACCCTAGTAAGGCTTGCTCTAATGTCCACTCCCCGGGGTTGTGCTCTTCAATCCAATGGCTGGTAACAGCAAAATATGCATCAGAATTGCCAGCCTGCCATACATCACATGTCAGGCTGACTTTGCCAATTACTGTGGGACTCTAAAAAGTAAAGACTGTCAGTGGACAAGAACAAAAGAACAGACTGAAAAAACTTGACATTGAGGCATTCTCGCAATGAGCATAACTGTTGCTTGAAAGTCTTGATGATAAGCTTCCTTGCTTGCTTGGGCGAAGAAAGTTGTATGCCTTGATTGGCTCAAGATGTAATGTCAAGCATGTTTTTGAATGCAGGATGCTTGAGTGCTTGAATTGGCTGTAAATGCCATGCACATTAAAATGGGACAGATGGAAGAAGGGAGAACATACCTGATTTCTCTGAACAAGCCAGTTGAGAGTGGCAGTCTCTAGAGCCTTGTTGCTATATGGGGTTGGCCTCATGTCTTGGTCTTCTGGGCCAAAGTGTTCAGTGACTGATGGTTGCTTGTCAATGAGCTTGTGCTTCTTGGCATCATTGGGCAGCATCAAGTTGAAGTTGTTCAACTCACACCAATTTCAGTAGCAACACTAAGATTGTGATGCAAGATGGTTTCAAGAGGAAAACACAAAATGCACCAAGTGTATGGCTGTGGCATGATGGCAAAGAGTGGTATGCTCACTTGTCAGGACCTTCTCCTGCTTGGGGCAACCTAATCCTTGTCTGAGGCACTCTGCATTCAGAGAAGTAAGATGATGAAAGTCATCATGATTATGGACCACGTACTGGCAAAGAGTGCATGACATGTGCCCCTTCTCTTGACTGGGTACCTGAGGCATTGCAATGAAGAACTGTTTGATGTCAGCTGTTGGGGTCACTCTTGTTCAGTTTTTCAGTTTTCAAGTCGTTGACATCGTCAATCTCAATGATTGATGCCTCGTTTTGCAAGTTTGCAGCACATGGGACATTCCCCTTCTTCAACTTCTTGGCTTTGGGGCCTTCCTCAGGGGCATCAGTGGTATCATTGTCATGGTCTTCATCAACTACAAGGCTGGAACCAGGTGGGACATGAGGTCTCTTTGACAAAGTCCAAGCAGGTGGTTCAGGTGAAGAGATTGCATCACCATCTGTCACCATTGTAGACTGAAAAAGATCAGGGGCAGGAGAAGATGCTTGAGGTGTAGCCAAGTCGGAGGTGATAGTAGCCTTGTGATGAGAGACAAGAAATACCTCTTCTATGTTGTCTGAGAACTTCGCTGAGGGACAGACTTGGCAGGCAGGACAGGTAGACATGATACGAAAGCAAGAGTCTGAGAGGGGGGGGGGGAAGGTGAGAGTTTTATAGGATGAGTCAAGAACCTTTGGCAAATCCAAGTCCAAGGAGAATCATCTTGAGAAGTCACCAGTGCAAGTTGTCAAGTTCCTGTCATACAACACAGCTTGCAGCCTAAGCTCTAAGCCACAGGAAATGGCCCAGAAAAGATAAGCCCCAAAAGTGGCTTGTCAAATTTGAAGCTTGAGCTGTGGGCCATGTCAGGCCCCTCTTCACCACAGCTCGACATGTCTTCTGACAGCTGGCATTGGCTGGCTTAGGCTTGTGGGCCAGGCCAGCAAATCACTAGATCTAGCTGATGCCTCTATGGCTCCACTATCATTTTCAGAAGATGAAATGGGAGATGATGATGCTATGATGGTTGATGACTATGGTAGCACTTGTGATGAATTTTCTTATCTATTCTAATGTTATCATTATAGATGCCTCATTTCCCTTGGAGGAGAGAGAGATGTGGAATTTGACAGAGGATCCATATGATCTGGAGCATAGATCAGATGAAGAGGATGATAGCTCAGTCATCTTTAATATCCCAGAGGAGACCATGGGAGCCCCACTCAGCTCTGGCTCTGAATCTGACCCACTGGAGTTTGATCTTGATGATGATGAGACTTTGGAAGACCCAGATGAAGCCATTCCTGGGTCTCTACCTGGGGGTTCTCATGGCAGTAATGGAGACTTGCCAGATGTAATTCTGCAGCTTCAAGAAGAGCTGTTAAAGGATTACACTCTCCCTCCTTGCCCTGCTGAGACTCCACAGCAGCATGATCTATCCAGGTCTGAAACTTTGTCTCTAAAGCACTACCTTGCTTGGACAGAGTCTAATGGCACTGCGAAAGCATACACTTCTCATACACAGGTCCTTTCAGAGGCCACAGAGGAGGAAATCCTCAGCCTTTATAAAGTCAAGCAGCTAGCTATGACTCTTACAGGGATGAAGCCATCCTTTGAGGTGATGTGTCCTAGAAGCTGCATGGCCTTTACTGGAAAGTTTGCAGGTCAATCTACCTGCTCATACATTCATCATGGCAAACACTGTAATGAATCACACTACAAAGCAGCACAGGGTGCTAGAGCTAAACCAAAGCCAAGAGCAACCATGCTCTACATGCCAATTACTCCAGTGATTCAGGCATATTTTGCCAATGCAGAAACATCTCATGAGATGCACCATTGGGATCACTGCTTGAAGAGACATTAGCAGTACTTGCAAAGGTTCTGCATTTAGACAGAGGTGTAAACCAAGTAAAAAAGTCAGAGTTTTCCAACTCTGATCATGATGTTTACCACTATGAAGAGTTGGGCTGTTTAAAGATGAGAGAGACACTGCTTTATCAGTCTCCTCTGATGGTGCTCAGCTCACTATGAAAAAGCAATCTAAGATGTGGCTTTTAATTGTTCTTCTCCTCAATCTCCCACCAGAGATGTGCCAAAAAACAAATAATGTCATCATTTCTCTTGCCATTCCAGGACCACTAGCACCTGAAAATGTTGAATCTTTTATATATCCACTCTTTGAAGAGATGGCACAAGCAAGTGTTGGAATGTGGACATGGGATGCTTTTGACTCATCCTACTTTGTTCTGAGGGCATATATCTGTGGAGTAAAGGTGACATGCTTGGGTCTGCCAAGTTGAGTGGAATGGCAGGACACTCAGCTCTTCATGGTGATCACTTCAGTCTGGTACAAGCGGCCTTCTCTGCTAAGACAAGTGGTGCAAAGCCCCAATATTATCCAATCTCTCCACCAGAGAAGATGGTATATAGTAAAAAGCAACCTATTGTGAATATGGCTAACTTGCCATTGAGATCCCAAGATCATTAGTGGGAGACAATTAGAACGCTTGATTCTGCTGCCACTAAACAAGAGCTCAAAAGGATTGTGACTGATACAGAAATCTCATGCTCTACTATATGTGCAGCCAGTCCTGCATTTTTGCATCCATCATTCTTTCCCCTGGATCCATTTCATTTATTTTATGAAAACTGCATGGTGCACATCTGGGATTTGTGGGTGACTCACAATACACCTGATGAGAAGATACATATGAGTGTAGAAATGGCCTCAGAACTTGGTGAAGAGATTGAGAGGGCAGTAAAGACACTCCCACCATCTTTTTGTGGGCCAATCAGAGACCTGTCCAAAAAGTGCCACACCTAGTACAAAATTTATAAGTGGATGGCTGTGCTTAATTATTTTATCATACCAATGGCATGGGAGCTAAGATTTGATGAAGATGTGCTAGAGAACTTTGTGGAGTTTGTGAATATTGTTGAAGTTGCAATGTCTCACACACCAAAGTGTAATGATGACTTAGCAGCCTTATATTCTCAAGCCACATCTTTCCTTAAATGATTTGAAAGGCTTTATGTTCTGAACATAATGATCAAACCAAAGTTTCCAGGTGCAGACTGTGCATCTGGCAATTGATTCCTGTCCCAACCCATATTGCATGGAATGGCTCAATCAGATTTGGTTCTCAAGCCACATATGAAAGGGCCATTGGAGAGATTGGTCATAAAGTCAGATCTAAAATGCACCATTTGGCAACATTGCCAAAATGCCTTTTGAAAGGGCAAATAACAAGGTGCTGACCTTGAAGTATTCTTTCTTAAAAACACAATCCAAGGAGAAAAGGAAGTCTGAACATCTATATCAGTCACTTCCAATCAAAAGGGGGGAAATGAATGGACCCTCAGAATATTATCATCACATTGCTGCAATTTGTGATTATCTTAAAGAGGAATTTGATATGGACCTGAACGTTCAGAGATGGGGAAAGTGTAAAATGCCAGGAGATGTCACATTAAGGAGCAGAACGTCTGAGCAAGGAGGCCAAGCTTCTAGGCCATATAGATACTTTGAATATCAGGAAGCAGTGCCCATTTTTGGAGAGGCAATGGCATTTTACTCTCTCCTAGACAGTGGCCACAAATTGGTAGTCTTTCACCAGCTTGTAAGGACAGCTGACATACAAGGAAGATGGTGTGAAGAGTGGTCTAAGGACTATGTGGTGTTGAAAACCTCCCATATTACTAACTTGGTTGGGAGTTGGATGATGGGTCAAGAGTTCATGCCTTAAGACAACATGCAGGATTAGATATGCTTAATGTTGAGGAGTGTGGAATTGAAGAGGAAGAAGAGGAGTAAATAGTTGACCTGATTCTTATACTTGTACTGTATGCTGAATATAAAGATATTGAAAACTATTTATAAAGGTATCTTGAGCTTAGGAGCAGACTGTAAGCAGTTAAATGACAGACAAACATCTGCAATGCAATGCCTTCACATTCTTAATCTGTCTTGCAGCCAAGCTCTCATCAAGCCAGGCATAAGTTCTTCAGTCTATCAGTTTCTAAGCTGGTTTTATAAAAGTGAGACAGACCAACTGCAGCCCCTTCCAGCAGACAAATTTCAAGCACACCTTATGTTAATTTCTCTGCTGGCCCCATAACTTGATGCAGTGAGAAAAATGACTGACAGTGTGAAGTAATTCACTAGGTTACACAACATGAGTGACCCTCTAATATCCCTTATCACTAGACTACCATAAGAAAGCTGGTATGGCCAACAGCTCTTGGTGGTGTCCTCACACATGGGTTCATTGTCCTCTGAGAAACCATACACTCTATTGCAGAGCTTCCTGGAGTATGTCCAGAACTGCTGAACAGTGTTCTGTATCTAGAACCTGATGATACCAGTTGAACAGATGTGGGTGCAATTCTCAGTGTCCACCTATTGCCTCTACATCTAGGCACAAATCTGTGGTTGAGTGTCCCGAGGATGATCTTGATGTGCAAGTGTGTAAGAGTGGGGGTGGTGAATATGAGGAAGGGATGCATGTAAGCCTTGAATAAAGATGAGATGTTAGAAGATGATGATCTTAAACTTTTAATAAGAACATCAGAGAAACTTTTGCAGGTTGCAAGAATAGTGAACTTGCCTCAATGTGGGTGCAATTCAGGGCCTTCACCATTTCCCTCTACATATAGGCACAAGTCTATGGTTGAGACTTCTGAGAATGATCTTAATGTGCATGTACATCTAGACATAGGACATTCCAACTGCTGTCAAGTAGTTTGGGATGTATTTCAGAAAGCTCTGCAATGAAGCATGTAGTCTCTCAGAGAACAATGGACCCAAGTGTGAAGAGATCTCAAAAGCTGTCAGCCATGCCAGCCTTCTTGTAGTTTAGTGATGCTATACCTTCACCTGTTTGCTGTGCAATGTTAACCTTGTGCACACACAACCTGTCTCTGACCTGTGGCACACCACTCACAGGCACACTTGGGATGCTGACCTTTCTGTTGAAACCAATTGCCATATGTTCAGACAACACCACTTTTACTTTTATCAAAGCATTGTGATGCACTGGTGTAGCTGTCAGTATACAATGGTCTGTGCCACCCCTTGCACTGGATGGAAATCAGGCTTTTATGGCCACAAAACCTTGACAAATTGGTAAGAAAAGGCAATCCAAAATCCTTGAATTTATCCAATACAAAATTCAATCATAATAATTACATACTATTAGGTCAAATCTGTGCCACAAAATGAAGCCTAAATGATATGGATTGACATATTTTTGTCAAATTCTTTTCTAGCTACAAACATTGTCATTTTGTTAAGATGTTTTACTTAGAACTAGGCTAGAAAAATGAAAAGTGAATAAGTTTTTCCATATATAAATGGCATAACAAAATGTTAGAATATTTTTCTCATCTTCTTAGCTATTTCACATGAAAAATTAGTGACAATCAGTCAAAATTATATTACCATGATTTTGAATGGTAAATTGTGACTCAGTTATAATATGATGCCATAAACTTTCCTAAACCAATATTTACAATTTTAACACCATGTTTCATAGAGGAAAATTATATCAAAATCATATACAAAGTTCCACAACATTTTCAAGCTTTTTGTAGAAGCATTTTACCAGACAATATATAATAATTTCCAATTGTAGAATTTTATATGTTTCCTAACATTTTAGTTAACACAGTTCACTAAACAATATATAATGTGTGTCAATTGTAGAATTATACATATTTTATTCATATTTATCAAGAATATATTATGACAAAATGAAAATGGTCATGATCATGGGGATTAAAGAGTAGTACAGCTTATTGCCCCTTTGACTGTTATAATCACAAAAACCCACACCTGCATCACAGGTGTGGGTTTTCACAGGTTTTGGGTATGGGTAGATTTGGATCATTTGGGTCATATGTGTAGCATTTCCACCAAACACTGATCCAACTTGGATCTAAGAGCTCAAGTGCATCAAAGAATGGTTCCATCAGAATACATCCCATAAAGGGGAACATTGAGACCATCAGCACACAGGAACTCAATATCCATGGCAACACTCATCAATCTAGCCCTGGGTCTGTCAAGACCCCATGACCTCAGCATGACTTGTCACTTGGCTGGCATTATTCATCCAGAATCTTCCAAAACCCTACAAACCTGAGTCCCATGCCTTATGGTTTAGGTCAGATATCCTGTGACCTGGGACTGCACATGATCAGATCACATGGCTCTAATCTTCCTGTCTGAATATCACCAACATCTTCTGCAGCAACAGGAAAAATGTCACAGCTCACCAATTGAGCTATCTCCACCAATTCTTCATTGTCCAGCTGAGAATCTTCATTGTTCTGCATATCATCCACCTTGCCAGGCATCTGCCAATCCTCCAGAATACATGATTCTTCCAGGTCCACATATTTCTGAGCCTTGTCAGGCTCAGCTTCATCAACCATCTCATGCAGCTCTGGATAATCTCAACAGTTCCTCCAATGTTTGTGGACACATTCTCAATGCCTTGTGATTGTTGAAGTGTTGCTGGCTATGGCACATGCTCTGCACATGACAATATGGGTATGAAAACCCATATGGGCTATTGTGGTGGGTGGGCCTGCAAAACCTGTGCTAGTAGTACTACTATCCCACCACTGCCACTACTACAGCTGTTGTGGTCATCATTGCCATTGCAGTCATTGGTTGTTGAGATCATCGTTGACATTGGCCTGGGGGCTGTTCAGTTTCTGTATGTGGTATTTTTGTCATTCTTAAGGTCAGAGTTGGGCTCACAGAAGCTGATGTTGTTGTCATAGCTGTCATGCACCAGGTATTTAAAGTTGTGTCAATGTTGCAGTCTTGCAGAGTTCAAGTTGTAGCCTTAATCTTTAAGATTCAATTTCTTTAGCAAGCAAGTTAATTCAAATGCACCCAGAGATATACTCAGGCTCCCTCTCATGGATGAACCCCCAAATGCACCTCACGTCTATGTCCTACTGTGTGAGGTCTTGGAAGCAAACAGATTGCATGCACTTGCAACACTTGCAACAGATTTGCTGTAGTCTCACTTAATTTCACAATCACTGCCTGTCTGTGCAAGTGTTAATCCTTTCATAAAGTGCAGTTCCTGTCATCTTGTGCACATGGATCTGTGCAAGGCTCAAATACTACATGGGCAGGTGCCAGTCAAATTTTCTACACCTACACAAAATGACTGGTGTGGTCAGATTGGCCTGAGTGAAAGCAGAGCATTCATGATGCTGATTGTAACGTCCCGGGTCATAGTAAGTATCTGACCTAACCCATAAGCGATGGGACGTGATCTAAGGGGGCTCTTACTGTACTGACGCATGATTGGTAACTCGCTTACTGTACGATTACAGACGGATGACTGAGGACTTACGAGTAGCTGACTGATGACTTACGAGTTGCTTACTGATTACTAGTGGACGATTACCCAGCAGATAGTAGTAGTGGCGGTCTCGCTGACGAAGGCGGATCGCGCGTTAGTGTTAAAAGGAAGCTATTGACTGTTGTGGTCGATAGCTTGGATTTCTTGTATCTCTCGCCTTGTTATCCAAAGCCGGATTCCTCTCACTCTCTCGCCCTCTCGGGCCGCGTATCAAGATAAGAAGCAAAGTAGCAACTCCGCCTTCGCGCGTTGAGACGTCACTCAGTCTTTGTACTTGAGTAAGAATACTGCTGAGTCACCGCGTTCACTCTACGTTGCCTAAGTCAGGCTCACGTGCCACTTGCACGTAACACTGATCATTGGGTGTTGTGCCTGTATGAGTAGTAGCTGCACACACTGATCATGAATAGAGTAGGAGGGAGTAGGTATACAAAACAGATCGATGTGGTCACATGAGACCTGGACACAATCAAGAAGACTTGGTTAACTCAGAGTCTCAGACATGACCTTTGAAGAAATTTGAAGTTTGAAGTGTGACAAGCAACCTTGGCCACAATGCAACCACATGGGACTATCATTGCCACACCACCACTGCTTGGATGATGATGACACAGCAGCATGAAAGGGAATTATAACATCAGATCATCCTATTGTCCTAACTGATGTACATGTCCCTATATTGTATCTTAGTAATTTGAATCCACCTCTTCTGATACCTTGTAACATTGATCACTCATGTCATTGAGTGCAATTAAATGTAGTTGATGCAAAGTCAGGCCACAACAGATTGAGATGCACACATAGCTATCATTGAAAGGAGAGTGGTCCACTTGAGACAATGTGTCAGTACATAAATTTATTCCATGTATGGGTAATTCATTGAGATTATCTATAGATCTCATTCTGATGAGGGTGGTCCACTCAAATCCATCTCTTGGTATATGATCATGCTTCATCTCAATGTGTACATCTGTGCAAGTGATTGAGATCCATACATAGTTATCATTGCAAGGAGGGCAGACCAGTTGAAATAATGGCTTGGCACATAAGCATTTCCCATGTCCAGCCAATGGATAGGGATGTATTCATAGTCCTCATTGTAATGAGGGTGGACCACTCAATTCCATATTACATCTCATTTTGTGTATCTGTGCAATGGATTGAGATCTATACATAGCTATCATTGCAAGGCAGGCAGACCAATCAAAACAATGGATTGGTACATAAGCATACTGTCTCATTTCCCAAGTCCAGGCAATGGATAGAGATGTATTCATAGCCCTTATTGTAATGAAGGTGAACCACTCAAATCCATGTTCCCTCTCATTTCATACATATGTGCAATCAATTGAGATCTTACATACCTATCATTTCAAGGAGGGCAGATGACTCAAAACCATGACATGATCAGTGGTGGGGTGGACCACCATATCATATGTTTGGCACATGTATACATCTGAACAATGGAGTAAGATGTATACATAGCTATATTAGCAAGACATGCAGTCCACTCAAAACCATGTCTTGGTACATAACCATATTCTATCATTCTTTATGTCTGAGACATATTTTCAGATGCATTCATAGTTATCACAGAAAGTGGATCAGGCCACCCAACAGCATGCCTTGGCACATTAGCATAGTCCATCTCAAACATGCATATCTGGGCCATGCATTGAGATGTATGCATACCTAACATAGCAGGCAGGTCAGACCACCCTACAGTATGCCTTGGTAAATTAGCATAGTTCATTGTGCATATTCATATCTCAGCTATGCATTGAGCTCTGTGCATAGACATCAATTCAAATTCTATCTCATACAACTTACATCTCATACCATTGCATGTTCATCATATCTCATTCATTGTGTCATGCCTTATGTATGTCCCCAATATAACCACTCTTGGTTCCACATCAGATGTGATACTTATAACTTCTAAGCACTCAGCAGAATGCCTTTACTTTGATACAATCCTTTTCGAGTCATATATGAATGTTGGGTGTCTCACCTTTTTCACCAATTTTCTCTGGAGTATTGAGTGTCAATAGATATATACACGGATATTATAGCAATTGTGGTGGACCACCTAAAAGTGTGGCTTGCTACATAAGCATAGTCCATCTCCATCTGTATTAGTTAGCAATGGATTGAAATGTATACCATTATATTCTAGCAACTAGGGAATTGTATTTCTTTGGACATATTAAGATCCATGCACCACTATCAAGGCAAGGTGGTCAGACTACCCAAATGTATTGCTTGTTACATTAGCATATCTGAACAACGCATTGAGATGTATACATAGCTATCATTCAGGCAGGGTGGACAACCCAAAACTATGTATTGCTATATAAGCATAGTCTCTCTCATTCTGCGTGTGCATGCAATGAATGGATATGTATACCTTTCTATAATAGTAAGTAGGGTGATCTACCAGGAAGTATGTCTTGGCACATTTCAACAATGCATTGAGATCCAGACATCACTATCATAGCATGAATGTCTGTCCACCCAACAGTATGCCTTGGTACTTTGATACATGGACAATGCATTAATATGACTATTGCAATGAGTGGGGCATATTGCCAGAAAGTATGTCTTGCTATATGAGCATAGTCTATCTCATTCTGTATGTCTGGGACATGAATTGCAATGTAAACCTTGCTGTCATAGCAAGTAGGGTGTTCCTTGCAAAGGCATATCTTATCACATACACTTGACATCCATTCATAGCAGTCATAGCAAGCAGGTCAAATCACCCGACAGTATGCCTTTGTATGTTAACACACCTGAACAATGTAATGAGATTAAACAACTATCATGGCTGGAAGGTCGGTCCACCTGACAGTATGTCTTCATACCTTTGCATAGCCTTTCTCACTCCATTTATGTTTGCAAAGCATTGAGGTGTACAAATCATAACAAGTAGGATGTTTGACCTGAAAGTATGTCCTTGTACATTCACATGATGAATTGAGATCCATACATCACTATATCAGAGCAAGCAGGTCAGACCACTTGACAATGTGGCTTGGTATATTAGGATACCTGAACAATACACTGAAATATATACATAGCTATCATATGAAGAGGGGCAGATCATCCTACAGTATGTCTTATTTGCATAGTTTATTTCATCTCTTAAAGTCTGAGTAATAGATTGAGATACCTTCATTGTTATCATAGCAAGTAGGTTAGACTCTGACTGCATAAGAGTATGCCTTGGTACATTAGCCATTAGCATAGTTCATCTCAGGCATGCATATCCGAGCCATGCCTTGATACATTGGCAAAGCCTATCTAACACTTCCATATCTGAGCCATGACTTCATTGCAAGCAGGTAAAGTCCACACTAAGACATTCCTAGGTATACATGTATAGGCCATCTCACATATGCATATCTGAGCATTTCCTCAGTCTCATTCCTTGATCAGATCGACCATATATACCTCCCACACATTGATCACAATGCATGTACTTTGCTATGATCATTTCCAGTCGTGTATGGATGTTGGGTGGCCTGCCTGTACATCGTGGACACTAGGTATATCATACAATCTCTTAAATCAATGTTTCTAATTAAGTAAGATAGTGAGCGGCCCAGTTCTTCACCCAACATCAGCTGAAGTATCACTTCCAGTCATATATGGGTGTTGGGTGGCCTGCCTGCACGTCCTGCATATCACCCATACTCTTATATCATTGTATCCCATCGAATAAGGCTGGTGGACTGCCCACCTTTTCAGCCAACGTCAGCTGGAGTATCAAACTTGAAGAATCATATGCATCAGCCGACATCAGCTGGAGTATCAATTACCTAAGACTCTAAGCATCAGATGGAGTATCAAATACAAAAGCCACTGCTATCCATCATGTGGTAATGATGCTGCATGAACCATTGCATATGCCTTCTTTGGTGTGTAAATTCTGAAGTACAATGACAGGATAGCTGATTTTAACTTTCAAGCAAGCTCAGGGGAAACCAGAAGGTGTCACACTGTGCAGCACTTCTGGCAGGTAAGGATCAGCTGATACCACTTCTTTGTATGGATCTATAGCTTCATCTACAGCCCAAAGGTTGTCTTGGTCACTGGGCAAACTAAACAGTCAAGGATCATGTCATTTCATGGGGGGCATCATGGCCTGGGTTCACTGCATCTCCAAATCCCCCCTGCTCACCATCTTACTCCTCAAGGCATCACCTCCCCTAGCCACCTTCTTACTGGGCCTTCATCCCCTACTCAATGCCCACTACATGAGGCTTACCCTCCTCTAGTCACTCTCTGTGGGGCCTTCATACCCTGACACTCTCTTGTTCTCTCATACAGGACTCTGACCCTTCATTGTCAGACTTTTTTGTGGTCCCCATGCTGGCAAGGGGACCTGCTGCTCATGCCCACTCCTGCAATGATGGGAATGGGCCATTGCAGAACCACTTGGTGTGGGAACACACTGGCTGCTGAGCCCTGTTTTTCCATATGTGTGATGTCTGAGTGAATCCAGTCAGGAATGGAGGCTCTGTTTGGAGGGGTGCATTCAGGGGGAAACCTCTGTTGACCTGCATAGGGTATAACACATGTGTAGTGAAAGAGGCATTGTCTTACTCCATACCCCTTGCCACATCACAACCTCTTGACCCTTCTGGTGAAGTGCAGTGGGTGTATGGCAAGTGGATCTGGGTACCACTCCCATATAACCTAGCTGTTACCTCTTCAAACCCTATTGGCAAAAAATGGCAGCACTGGTACCACAATGAGTGTAAGTGTCGCAGTCTCAGTACCTGAGCAGGTAGACAGTAGGGCAAAGGGTCTCTCAGCAGTGTGGGTAAACTCCTGACTAGTTCAAGCATGACTAATAGGACTGGCAATGTGAGTACCTGCCACAAAGGAGATTGGAACTCACTTTTGCTTTGGTGTCATATGTTCCAGACTGATATTCTGGCTCATGATCACATAGAACATAGCATAAATAGTGCTTGGCAGGGGTCACCTGCAGGCTTTCTGAGAGCAACCCATACCCATACCCATGAAAACCTATACCTGTGACAAGGTACAAGTACCTGTACAACCTGCAGGTGTCAAAAACCCATATGGGTTTACTTAATGGGTGGGTATTGCAGAATAATTTTGTTATGGGAACAAGCTCCCATTGTCACAAACCTATACCTCAGCCTGTGACAAACCCACAAAACTCAAGAGTGTGCAAAGGAATGTGCACACAAAACCAGGAATACAAAGTATTGGCCCAGTGGAGCTAGCCCAGACGACGTGCATGTAAGGATTGGATAATTGTTACCTTCCTATTCAAGAATGGCCCAGTCCAGAACCAAGACTTACCAAGTGAAAGATGACCTAGCTAGTCATCTGATGAGCAGAGCTTATCAGAGACTTGCTATTGGAGGATATATTTGGAACCCTTCTGGCATGTTCCACTACCTACCTGATAAGTGGAGCTTAACAGGGATTAATGCCATTGGATGGTATACTTAGACCCTTTCTAGCACATTCCATGGCCCCACCCATGGATCAGAGTTGGGCCTCCCCTAAAGTATGCACAGACCATGTGTTGGGTATATAAGCTAGTGCAATACAACAGACAGTCCCTCAGACTGTCCACTTGCAACATCCCCACTTGTACTATCCTCTGTTCACTGTGCAGCTTCCCACCACTGGGTTGTTCCACATCCTTGTCATACTACTTGTGGTCCACTGTTCCTTGTCCCTGTTCTACTCCCTTGTTGGTTTGACGTCAGCCAATCTGCTCCTTGTGATCCTTGGTCTCTCTGTTGCATATAAACAGTGAGACACTCATCACACCCATGGACTTGGAGGTCCATCAAGTTGTTAGTACTACTATATACACCTATTCTAAGAGTTTGTACCCCACACCCTTGCCACTGGCACTGCTGCTGTCATTGTTGCAATTGCACTCATTGGTCATCAAGGTTTCATTGCAGTTGGTGTCACATTTGACATTGTTCAGACTGGCTAATCAGTAGGATGACAAGTTGCTTACTACTTGGTTATGACTACAATAGTAAGCAGTTATTAGCCATGGACACTTACATGTTGGCAGTATTAGTCTTGCCAGTGTTTCAGGTATTCTTAGCTTTGATATGTGACTCACTCCTAGGATTGTTGTATTAGGGTTTCCTTTCAGCTGTGTTTTAAAGCCAGCAAGTAGCTGTATATAAATTGTAGTACATAGGATCATAGCTTGCCAGCTTGGTCTTCTTTAACCATCACCTCTATCATTCTATACTAGTACCATGAGGTACTAAGTGTGACTTCATGTCATTGCTCTACCACTAGTTTAAGTGGTTAACCATCCTTGTGACTAAGATGTGGCCTTTGGCTACCTTAGTGTCTTGACATAGACCTAGTGGACATTATTCATGTTACATTGTCTCTTATATCTTGTCACATCACTACACCTAAGTCAGGCCAGTGTTCAGTGATAACATTACAGTTGGGGTCAGCATCAGCAGTCCCATTGGTGTCAAGCAGCTGCATTTGTTGTTGTAGTTGCAATCATGGTAGTGGACTCAAGCTGTGGTTGCAGTGTTGTGCAACTTGCACTAGCAGCAGGGTCATCACAGTTTCAAACTGTTTGCATAGGCCCATGGGGTTTCAACATTTGCATCATTGTCTTGGTCATTGTCATTCTTGGGTCCTGGTTGGGGTCATCATCATTGTTGCTGTGTTTGGAAGTGTCACAGTTTTGCAGTCATCATCATCTTGGTTGTCATCAATGTGGATCTGTTGATGGCAGTTAATCATGATCTTGTGACCAGACTGCTGGAATATAGACACAATAAGTTACAGTGCAATGACACCCACTCTGATCTAGTCAATTGACTACTGCTGCCACTACACCTGTGCAGGATGACAACAATGACTCAGTGACATTGTGGTGTTATGGTATCATCTGCACATGCACAGGTGTTGCCGCAGCTCTGGTTCAGAGCATGGAATCACCCCCAAGCTCTCCTTTCCTGACCCTGCACCTAAACTTGCTCCTTGCTGCAAATCTTTCATGCTGTCATTCCTGCAGTGCCCACTTGCCAATAGCCTGAGTCTCCACCTTCCCACCATCCTGAATTCCAAGCACCACCTTGCTGTGTTTGACAAAACTACCCTGCCACAGTCAGAGCTCACACACTTGGAGAGTAACTCCACATGGGTTCCACAAAGCTGATTAATTTGCATGAATGGGCAAATCATGGTGTGGCCATTTACTCTAGAGTGATAATACAACTAGCACTCCACTGGCCTGGTAAAGCACTGATTTTACACTTTTCATTAGTTGCCAGACTATTACCCTTACACCATACATCAGCTTCAGCTTTTCCATGCTCATCCACTCTGCTTTGCCACACTTTTGACACTTTCCTGCAATTTAGTGATAGCTTTGTTGCTGCTTTCCCACACATTGACCACTCTAGCCCCTGCTTTCCTGTGCTTCAGTTGCTCAAACAGCTGCTTTCTCACCATGTTACTTGGAAGCTGTTTCTGACCAAGCCTGCATCACTCTGGGCTGGCACAACCCATTCAATGGTTTGGCTGACATTTTGGATTCAGATTTCTGCTGCCTCATGTCTATGTCACATGACTTGACTCAGCCTTCTCAGATCTTTATTATATTGCTTTTGATATTACTTTACTGATGATCTCATTTCATGGCTGTCCCCTTGATTATGCTACCCTATCCCTTTACCAGTAGAAAAGGCCCCTGTATCTACCTTTAACCTTGCTCAACATTGGATGTTTAGCTTTTCAGATTTCAGGGCTCAGTCTTTGGCCCCTCTCATCTTCATCACCATTCAACACTGTGCACCTATCTGCACCCTTAGCACTCTTCAGGTGATGTTTGGCTGATCTCACTGCCACCAACAACCAAGTCTCATAGTGTGCAGAGGCCTGTGCAATAGGTTTCAGTGCTTCACAACACCTCTCTTGAACTCAAGACCAGGGTTTGGGTTGCAGTTGGTTCAGATTCCACCTGTGGTGGCAACCCAGCTTGTCAGTGAGATCTTCACCCACATCTCATCCAACCTTTTCTCCCAGATTGTGCTCCTCACCATGCAGGCCCTCTGCACCCTTACTGTCATCATGCATGCCAAACTTATCAGCATCCTCTTTTAATGCATCACATGAATGGCCATGCCCCACTTGACAGAGAACAAGCATCATTGTCCTGCTCAACCCAGGCCCTTGCAGCAAAGTGAACTATGCAGCTAACCAGTACAAGCCCCATGACTAAATTTAGGAGGGATGGCAACAGCAATAGTATTTGATTTTGTCAGTGGGGCACAGCCTTGGGGCAGGTTAGGACACAGTATTAGTAGGACTATAGTGATTGAAGCTTGGAATAGAATGCCTGTGAACATACCTGTAAAAACCTGTATGGGTATGTGTTTTCCATGAGCAGGGAAAACCATACCCATACCTACAACCTGTGACAATCACTAGGGACAACCAAGGGCAGAAACAATTTAAAACAGTGTTGGAGGCTGGCCAGAAACAATGGCACCAAAGGGTGAATAAGTGAGAGCAGGTACACTTGAAAAAGCAAGAAGTGCAGGAGACCTCACTGCTAATGAATGCCATTGCTGCATGAAATTTTAAAGAGCATTTGAAATGGGAAAAAAATGTGTGTTAGCATTCACACAACCCACTTTCTTTTATATATTGTATGGATAAGGTCAGACAGTATTTCAACATTGTTGTCAGTTATTCAGCTTGCCTTTGGACAAATGTCTCTGCCAGTCCACAAATCTTTGGCCTTTTGAAGAGGTGTTTCAAGGTCCTTCTCACTGCACAAGAATACAACTTCAAGACATAAGCACAACTGATCCCAGCTATGGCAGTCATTCACAATTTCATTCACATCCATGATCCAGGTGATCTACCCAAGCCAGAAGATGATGATGAGGGAAATAATGGTGATGGCAATGGTGCTGGTGAAAATGACAATGATGACAATGATGTCCCAGGCAACCAAGGGGCATGCAGAGAGAAAATCACACAGGATATGTGGGATGAATACCAAAACTCCAACTGTTGCCACATGTAGTGAATGCTAGTGCTGTCCAGATACAAATACAATAGCTATGTCTGTGCACCCTCAGTGTGCACCAAGGCAGGTTCCCAAGCTCAGCCAATGGGCCACTGAGCTAGTGTTTCATGTTGCACATTTCCTTCACACTTTCCTTGATGCATTCACTTGCCTCTCTCATCAACTATTTCCCACATACATCTCATACCAACAAACATTATGCCAAATAAAACTGAAAAAATAACACAAAATGGGGGTCACAACAATGAGGCCAAGCTTGTGCACACATTGACCAAGCAAAAGATCCTCAAACCAGAGGCACAGACTGCATGCAAGGCTGTGCTTGAAGGCAGCAAGGTTTTGTCTGGTGGAATGCTCAAGACAGATAAGGCCATCAAAAGTAGATGGCAACATGTATGTCATTGGCTGCAAACATTCTCTTGACCCATCACTCACACATTCATGCTATTCCCCTTTTAAGTTCAAGCAGGAATTTGACACTGTGAAGAAGCTTTGTGCACTGTCTGGCTTTGGATGGGACAATGCAGAGCAGAGGGTCACAGCCTCAGATGACGTCTGGGGAGGACCATCTCAAGGTCAAGGTGTGAAAAAGTTCATAGAGCTTAGACAACATCACATTATCCACAAACAATCCACAGAAGCATCAGGGAATCAGAAATTCTGATACAAGAAGTCCCATTATTTGATGAGATTGCAGACCTCATTGACAGCACTCAAGCCAATGGTTCTAATGCCTTCCATGCTGGCCAAGTGTCCCTCCATGAAAGCAACCCAGATGCCTCTTACAACAACCCCAACCTTGACCCAGCTGGCTCTGTGGGCAATCTCAATCAATGTGGGATCAGACACAAAGGTCACCCATACACCACATACATCAGTTAAGAAGCCAGGGGCCTTGTTTCATGACTCAGATATCCCCAGCAGCAGTGACATAAGTACCATGGCACATCATTGTGGGCTGACCCCATTCCTTTGTGCAGTCTGATCTCCAGGAAACTGCTACCCTAGTGCCTTCAACATTCAAACAAAAGCACACTAAAAGCCTTGCCCCAACCATGGAACACTCCAACAAGTTACCCTGCATCTCAGCCAGCCAAGGTATGTACAAAATGACCAAGTCCATGAACAAGGTGGCCAGTGCAATGAAGCTGGCATCACCACCATCTAAGTCCAAACTGGCATCTTCTGATCCTCAAGCAGAAGCTATTCTGTATATTGAGAGTCATGGTGCACTCTTGGAAATGGAATTTGTTGGAGTGTAGTATGAGCTCTTCCTCTCAGATGCAAACTTTGCAAAAGCCTATATGAGACTTCAGACAGATCATGCATGTGAGAATGTTCTTTGTAATAGACTTGATAAAATGGGTGACAATTAGAACTGAACATATGAACATACTGAACATGTAACTAATGAAAAAGCTCAAAAGGTGGGTCTTGATGAGGGTTGAGGCCTGTGTGGATATATTGGCCATCAGTTTCAGTAAGACTTACATAGGCAAATGGTGAACTTACCTTTTCATCCTAAGAGTGGGCTGAAATGACAGACAACCTGGTCAGAGTTGATGCTGCATGACTACTCAACAATGTGGTCAAAAAAAATCTCTGTATAAGATAAGCACTTCTTGAGTTTCAGGTAAGTTCTTGTATCAATGAGGTGGTGGCTGAACTACCTATGCAAGGAGCTCCATGCAAATATCTTCTTTTATCTTCTCTCTCATTGCTGCTTGTTCTTTGCCACATAAATGACCAAGCTTAGGACTTAGCTGATCTTTTTGTCATTCACATGCCATTGGTATGAGCTTCTCAATCCAATATTGTGCAATCTTGTCCTTGACCCCAGTTTTTGACTGCAGTTCAATAACTGCAGACTCAACACCAAAACATGCTGCCTGGATCTGTGCACAGACATGTGAAACTGTGTCCTCAGCTTCATGCAGGTGACCAGGCTGTAAGTGGGGGAAGTGGTTAGCTGTGAATTATAGTTGTATAGGCAACATACTGAGGATATCTTTCATCAGTTGCTTTCTCTTTGGCTGTTCCACCAGCCATGTCATAGTGACAGAAGTAATTCATCTTCAAGCCACCATGTGAACAATTCAGGACTTGTTGTGGGTTGTCAGCAGGAAGAAAATATGAAATAATGTTGAACAAGATTGAACAGTCAAGTTCACAGTGGTATGCTGGATGGTATTTGCCCTGCTCACTGGTGACATCCAAGTTACTCAGTCACTGCCACACAGAATCAGACAGACAACTTACAAGTCCTTTTCAAGTGCAACAAATTGCTCTGCAGAGCCTGCAACTGGTGAAGTAGAGCAAAAGTGAACAAAATACTCTTATGAGTGCAAGCCTATGGGGGAGATTTACATTTGCAACAGATACATTCAGGTGAGGGTTGTATTGCTTTGTCTGATTGCCTGAAACATCATCTGCCCATACAAATGCCCTGATTGTGAGTGAACACAGGTTGCCCATTTGCAATCTTCTGCACTGGATGCTCCATACAGTCTAATTCTGATGCAACAGGCCCAGTGAAAGTGAGGAGTCCAAGGTCTTGTAGATATCTGATATTATGTGCAAGTTGCATAGCAGAGGACCAGACCAAGGGTGAAGTCTGAAGAACACAAAATGTATACTTAGTGTGCAGTGGAAATTGTTAGTGGGATATTATAGTATGTGAGAGTATTAAAAATCTCACTGATTCCTTGTAGGACCTGATACCCTGCAAAACTGGGAACACCTTGTATAGTCACCCAATGAACTGGGATCACAAATGACCTATCTCTCATTTGAGCCAGTTCCCTGACATAAAAGTGGCAGAATGCAGCATTAGAAAAGTCTGCCCACATAACCTGGTCATCATGTGTGTCAGATGTGATACTTGACCACTTCTGTGCATGTCAGAATTCTGAGATGGGCTGATCTCTGACCTCTGGATATAGTGTGATATGAGGGCAGACCAGAGGATGTGAAAAGTCCTAAGCTTCATTGGTCAACACACACCCATTAAGAAAATATGGCAACAGACCATGGCAAATAGCTGTGAAGGGTGGTTCATGTAGAAATTATTTCCAAAGGGTGATACATGATGTTGTGGTGAAAGGGACACATCTGAGTTCAGTTGATTGAAGGGCACCAAAACTTGGGACATTGTGAGCCCCACCCTACTTCAGTACCCAGATGATGGCCTTCATGAGCTCATCAGACAGACAGAGTTGAGGAGGATTATCAAGCATATCAAGCATGAACATCTGAGGAATGAGTTCTCAGAAATCAGTCACAGTTTACCAGACCTTGAAACAAGGCTTGAAATGACACATACTATCTTTGACCAATGACAGGCCCATGCAGGGTCATATGAACCTGATGCTTCTTCACTGGGTTCACTCCCATCTTCACTGTAGCTATTCTCTGAAGCATTGTCATTGCTGCCAGCATCTGATGAGTCAGCTGTAATCCATGTGACTGTGACCCAGAATGTTCAGTCATTTGTTGTGCCACCATCAAATATTTTGATTGGACTTACTGATGTTGTCTTGACATGCACCTATGTCTGAGTCATCCCCTGTCATGCCCAACCCAAATACCATGTGATTGTGATTGTCAAGTATCTTGAGTGTCTCCAACATCTTGAGTTCAGTTCCTGAATCATCCTGGTTTGGGGTGCCAGCAGGAAAAAGATATTATCAGATCATCATAGGTCATAGCAGTGGCTTGACTGCAGTGTTCTGATGCCTCACTGCCTGGTGCTCCTATTATATCAAGAATGGAGAGACAAGAGTGGTTGAGCACAGCCAGTGTAGGTGGCATCTTGGAGGGCCCCTGACTTGTACTGCCAGTGGCACCTCTGCTACTGATGGCTTGTTTCTCAACAAGATTGCAATGGTTCTTTATCATAAGGTGAGCTGCCTTCCCCCTCTTCTTGATTACAACCTCCTTTGTTTTATTTTCTGAGGAGCACCAGACACATTGGAGGACATGTGGTCTCCCTTTGACTGTGGCAAATCTGTATGAGATTGCACCACAAGGCAGGTGAGTACTTGCTGATCTCAAATCCATTCATTTCTCACCATCTTCCTGTGAGTCTCTTATCACAGGCATTAGGACTGTCAATATGTTTGGTCTGGTTGGGTTGCTGAGTGGATGCAATGGTGTGCAAGGGCAACAGCCATGTTTTCCCAAGTCTTCCCAACATGCAATTCCAAGACAAGTGTTTCATCTTTGCTTGATAACCTGTTTCACCTGCTCACAGTTTCCCTCTCCAAGTTGTTTCATGTTACTTGCCATGTCTCTCCTTTCTCCCACCATCCCCAAGTTTGTGCCCACAAGTGTATCTCCCCCACTGATGGCTTCACTGACTGCAACCCTCAATGAGCCAACTCCACCTTCATCTCCTCAATGTGCATGCACCCTCTACAGCTCAAAATCTGGACATAATGGGGGATGAGCAGGTCACTCCTGCTCATGAATCTTTTTCCATTGTTAATATAGTGGTGCTGGATCTCTTCAGAGACTTTGGGCAGAGTGTGTGTGCTCAGACTACCAATGGCACAGATACCCCTCCTTTGATCAGTTTGTCAGGCTTTGACCTGTTCTGCAAGACACACCAATGAGCCCCATAAGTGCTCTCAAGTGACCCTCCCAGGCTTTTCAAGACCACACTAAAGTGGTCTGCAAGAGATGTGCCTTTCCCTGTTGAGTGCAAAAAAGGTGCATGACATTATTGAGGTCAGTATTCCTTATGTCCAAGTCCATCACATGATCACACTGAGCCTGACATCTTTCAGCTTTCATTTGAAGAACAAAGCCTAACCGTCTATGGTGAGCTGCTCAGACTGGGGGATCACATCAACATTATACAGCCTGTGGATGCTGTCTTTCGCATCTCAGAGCTTCTTGAAGTGTGTAAATTTATTTCACTTTTCTGAGACAATCTAATAATACCACTTCCAGAAAAAGTTTGAAGAACACATTTTCAAGGTGCTCCTTTGCAACAATTTACCATTCTATGTCAAGAAGAAGGAGGATGTTACAGCCATTGTCCAGGTCCATAACAGTCCTTTGTGTCACTAACATGCTCTGATTCATTGTCTTTTCACTTAGAAACTTTTTGTTGATCATCCAGAATGGGGTCTCACTTTAAAAATATACAAGAACAAAACCCAGCTGGATGCCATCATCTGCCAGATCTTGGAGCAAGCAAATGACTGTTGCAGTGATATCAATAAGGCAGTGCATCCATTTTCTCTCTAATAAGATGGATTCTAATGTCTTTCCAGATCTTCCAATCTATGTATGAGCCATCAAAAAATGCAGAACCAACTCAGCACATACAACTCAAGAGGCTGCAGACAATTTCTGAGCTCTGCAAGAGCCTCATGGAAATTTACCCTCATGCAAATGTAAGGGTATCACTGGGAATGCTTGGCTGACTTTCTATTCTGGTATGTTTTCATTTCATTTATGACACCAACTTCATGATTTTTTCACTACTGATACAATTTGTCAGAGACACATCTATCAAGAAGACTCTGGCAAGAATTCAGGCTGGCACTTATGGAACAAAGTGGACAACGATCTTGCCTTGATTTGTGAAGCATGCCGCAATGACAGAAAGGCAATTTCACAGTACATCATATTCTATGCTCACTTTCACAACTGACAACCTTTTCAGTGCCATTCAGAGGATTCTCAAATGTGGCTGCACACTGTATGGTCCCTGTGACCTGACTTTGTTCATCAATAAGAGTCAGGCTGGTGGCATGACCAGCCCATAGTACTTCAAGTCTCATATTAACTCATGAAAAGACCGAAAGACCACTTCTGAGACCCTAGCACTCATTTAGTAGAGTAGAGTCATAATATAATCATTTCCTGAAATTTCTGCATGTGTGAAATCATGAGAACCAGGAAAATACTATCAAAAAAAACACTTCAAATTCACTTAGCATTGTCTAAAAGTTCACTTTGTGTTGTCTGAAATTCACTTTGCAAGGTCTCAATAATATCTCATAGTGTTCTGTGACTATCTCCGAGAGGGGGGTGAAAGTGAGGAACAAGGTGCCTTTGTGGATATCTCCCAGCATCAAGCTCTCAGAGATATCCAGAGATTGTCAATTTTATTATCTCTCAGATATCTCCTGAGAGAGTTTTCTGTGTGGAAAGAGATTTCACAGCAAGATATCCCATGGATATCTGTCCAGGTCAGTGGTGTACTTATAAGGAATGACACTCACCCAGCTTATCTCTGGCAAATAAGAACTCTTCTGGCTTTTGAGCATTGAATGAGGCAGCCCCAAGCAAGGCATCAACTGAAAAGGCATGGTCATAGCAGTTTCAGAATGAGCCACTCTCATTCCATCCCCAAGAGCCTTCACCAACAGATGCCCCATGGGCATGTGAGTTCAATGCACTGTAATAGCAACTACATGTGTCTTCTTGGTAATCTCAACATTGTTCTCCTTGTGCATGATGGTCACCTGCTTGAGATGATCTGAATGTGAGGTCAGACAAGTGCCAGAGACATATGTAAGAGAGGCCCAACACACTGTCATAGGTCATCTCACTCTTAACATCCTCCTTTCTAGCAAAGACATGGTAACCATACCACTCCTGATAGCCATACTCACTGTAGCCATCTGTGGTAAAGCCAGGAGCAAAGTTTGGGAGTGGCTGCTTCATGATGTGAAAGAAGGAAAAGAACAGCCTTGCCATGGCACCAACAGGGCAGAGCTCAACAAGGTGGTGTTGAAGGGCACCATGTTCATCAACATGGCCTTGCTGATTATGCTTTGCATTGTCTACAAAGGCTGCAAGCACCTGTGAGAGAAAAGGTTCAGTGTGAGCAGCAGTGGCATCTCAGCCCTGTGGCTGGCTTACCTGCACCTTCCTCCCATCAATGGGGATCTCAGAGACAAACAATCAGACCAGCAAAGGATCCTCACACTGCCACCACAAACAGCAGTTGTGGTGGAGAAAAGCAGCATGGCTGCACCCCTCATACCAATATAGATGTGCTGTGGTCCTGAGAACTTCAGCAGGCACCAGGTGGCACACTGCACAAGTTCTGCCTCTGTGTAAGTGTCTTAGAGAGAGGGGGGATCAGCATGGTGCAAGCCTAACATGCATAAAAAATGACTCACCTGATGAAGTGCCCGCTGCCTTCAGTGCCTGTGAGCTTTCAATCCACTTTGGCTCATCATGCTTCTTGGCCTTCTCAATGGTCCTGACCCAAAGAGTCCTGATGCAGAGGGATCATCACGGTACTGGTGTGCATGATGGAACCTCCAGTGCTCAAGGGCAGAGATTGTCTGTGAGATGGACTCCTTGCCAACATATGAGTTGGGTATGGTGCACTTTTCCCCCATCATTTGCTGTTTATTCCAAACAGTCAGTGGATGGGAGATGAGACAAGTGACAGGGAAAGCATACCTTCTCATGCATACACTCATAGTCCAAGAACATAGATGCCTTTGCTGGTGTGATGGGGAAGGCCAGGATCATGGTGTAGCCAGGGATGGTGTTCGTCTGCTCCAGTAAATAGCCCTGCCACCACCTCTCATACCTATCAACATACCTCTTGTATGTGGGTGCAGTTGACTTGTCACTCTGCTCCTGCTTCATGTGGGCCAGGCAACTGCTTGTGAATCAGCTTTGAGAGCTGCCAGGGAGGCAAGCATCCCCTTGGACAGCTCAGCCATTGGTGACACATTCTGTCAGCAGCAATCACAGTCAGCACCAGTGGGTGGCACAAGGCCCATCAGCAAGCACTGCACACTCATTCACTGTGCATGTGTGGCTCCTGTCCAGGACCCAGTCTCACCCCCAGACAAGGATGAGGGGGGTTCATGCTCAAGGGATCACTCCAGCAGGAAGGCCACATCAGCCATGTCACTGTGGTTGCCATCAGGTAGGGACATGTGCAGGCAGCCATGGAATGCTGTGTTAATGTCACCAACACTGGCCCCATCATTGCTGCTGCCAGCCTGGCAGCACTTGGTGTTGTGGCCAAGTGGTGTGGACAGTGGGGGGTGTGGTGGCTGCAAGACCAGGCAACAACACTGGGTCATCAGCTGCACCAGGGGTAAGGTCAGCGCAATGCTTGGTTGGGAGACATTCACCTGATGTGGTGGGGTTGCAGTGATGGAGGCCAAGAGGAGCCCCATGGTGTCACTGGCATAATCTTCATCCTCAGCACTGCTGCTCTCAAGCCAACAGCACTTGACAGGGAGTGACCCATCTTTGTCTTTGTCCTCAGCATGGTGACTGTGTTGTGGCTGCCTGGGCTGTGGCAGTGGCAAGCCAAGTGAACAGGGTGAGGGCCATGGTGGGAACAGTGGTGTGAAGGCTGATGTGAAGGTTGAAATGGCAGGGAGGACTGCCATGTCTCCATCAGGTTGATGAAACCTAGCAGCCAGCAGAGCAGTTATGCTGGCCCTGTGATGTCGTCTCTGCCATGGTTTTGGCCCTCAGTGTTGATGTCGTTGAGCTGGCAGACAGTGGCAAGAGCCTGACTTGAGGAGGGCAAACATAGCCCATTTTTGGTGGACCAGTGGTGGACATGAGGGGGAGGATAGTGTGGAGAGAGGGCAGGGGAATTCACATCAGCAGGTGGTAGGCAACAAACAGACAACTCACAGTTGGGGAGGGGGTAAACAACCAGAAAAGGCACATGCAAAAGGTGCAGGACAAGGAAAAATAACTGCAAAAAGAGGTTGAGTTTGCATCAGCAGACAATAGGCAAGAAAGGAAGCCAACTTGGCCACTCACAGTTAAGGAGGAAGGGTAACCATTGCAGGGGAAGGGGAAATTCGACCAATGAATGCTGGCAAAAGAAATGTGAAGGGATGTGTCAGGGGGCTCACAATATGTAGTGTGGGGGAGGGGGCACAGAGACACAGCTGGATGGTTGAATCAACAGTGGTGGTGGGGTTGAATAGTGGGTTAATGGCAGCAATATTGCAAATGAAAGTATGCAGAGGTGGGCAGGCGGTGCTCATACATGTGTGATGTGAGGCATGTTGACTCCATGGGCCTTTGGGCATGTGGCATGCAGGTATGCAGTACAAGTCATTCCACACAGTCAATGAAAGTCAAAGTTGACTAAGGGAAAAAAAGTAGAAAAATTAACATGACTTGGAGTGCATAACCAAATTAGACAATGTGAATGGCATGTCAGTAAGTTGTTACACAGTCAATGAAAGTCAAAGCTGACTCAGGGAAAACAAGTAGAAAACATTAACATGACCTGGAGTGCATAAGCAATTAGGCAATATGAATGGCAAGTCATCACAAGTCAGTACACAGTCAATGAGAGTCAAAGTTGACTTGGGGAAAAAAAGTAGAAAAAATTGATGTGGAGTGCATAGCCAAGTTAGAGAATGTGAATGGCAAGTCAGTACAAATCATTACACAGTTGATGAAAGTCAAAGCTGGAGTGAATTACCAAATTAGGCAAAATTGATTGCTGGTAAAGCTGCACTCATTGTAAGTCAAATGCAAGAGACTTAAGAAAGGGGGTGAGGATAGTGAGGGATATAGAGAAAGTTTGCATGGGGAAGATGTGCATAAGGAAAGTGTGTATGGAGGAGGAGGTAGGGGCAGGGAAAGTGTGCATGAGGAAGGCAGTGAAAGGATAAGAAAGGTGGCATAGGGGATAGGGTGAGGAGGATGGGTAATGTATGCATGGGAAAGGGGATGGGGAGGGTGTGCACGAGGAAGGAGATGAAGGGATGGGGAAGAGGCATGTGGGGAAGGGGGTGAGGGGATAGGGAAGAGGTGCATAAGGAATGGGTTGACAGGATGCAAAAGGGGTATATGTGTATGTGCCTGGGGGTGGGGAGGGGAAATGAGGAATGGGTGTAACATTTTGACCCAACGCTACCTTCTGTACAGCCTTGACCACTGCACAGGAACACTGTGTCCTTGACAAGAGCTGACACTAGCTGGCATGACACCTCAACTAGCTGAATGATGACAAGGACTGGCCCAAAGAATGGGAACAGCCATAGATAGAGTCCTGAAAGGGACAACAAGACAAAGGGAACAAAGGAAGGGACAGCAATGCATTAACAGGGAAACCCCATGCTAGATGTGAGGGGAATATGAGAATACAAAGCTAAGGACTGTACTGTCCAAAGCTCCTACTTATATACTGCTCAAAGGACTGGGTTTCCACTGGAGTCCCAAGATACTCTATGACTTGAGAGATAAGCATACAGCTTATCCTCCAATAAGATGTGTCCATCAGTGATACTCCACAGGCATACAACATGAGGCGAACAGCCATCAGGACCATCAGAGATAACACTATTAATAGTCCATCAGAAATATCCATCAGAACCCCAAGATAAGGGCCTGGAATGACCTCGGCCTCTGATAAGCTGGCATGGGCATAAGCCCGACCTGGTCACATGACTAGAACTTCCCACAGTCACGTGCAACCTGAACATATTCTTATCATGCAATGTCTCGTCGCACGATATTCTTTGCATGCCTTTGAAGGCAGTGAGCACCCTTGCACGTGCACCGAATGTCACATGACCGCATGGCATGGTATGTGACAATGGGTGCATGTGTGTGGGGGTGGAAGGGGTGCATGTAGGCCTTGGATGAAGATGAGATGTTAGAAGATGATGATCTTGATCTTTTAATAAGAACTAGAGAAACCTTTGTGGGTTGCAAGAATAAGTGAACTTGCCTCAATGGGTGCAATTCTGGGTCTCCACCTGTTCCTTCTACATCTAGGCACAAGTTTGTGGTTGAGTCTTCTAAGGATGATCTTGATGTATGTGTGCTTCAGAGTGAGGATGGTGAATATGAGGAATGGATACATGTAAGCCTTAAATGAAGATGAAATGTTAGAATATGATGATCTTGAACTTTTAATAAGAACACCAGAGAAACTTTTGTATGATGAAAAAAATTATAAGAATCTGTACTAAGTATGCTAGTGAAGTGAACTGGTGAACTCTCTGTTAGTCAATTCACCATTTGGGAATCAACATGATATATTTGGGGCAGGGAAGGTTTTCATAAGGAAGAGAGTTCAATGTGTAGAGAGGTAATAGGTGGAGACTCAGAATTGCACCAAATCTGAGGCAAGTTAGCTTATTCTTGCAATGAGAGACATTGTGTAAAGTCTGTAGAGTGTGTAGCTGGAGTGTGTGCAGAGTGAAGCAACTTGCATTGTGAGGGGGTCTTCTCCCCTCATATATAGAGTAAAGGTGTCCACAATATTGTGTTTTCAGTGCACCTGATGTGAAACACCCCATAACTCTTCAGAATCACTACATGTGACCCTGATAAGAGTTGTGCCTACTTTGTGTATAATGGTGTACCCTAATATGGTCAACATATGTACATATACTACAGTAATGTTGTAACTACTATAGATAAGATATGTATGTACTTATTATGTTTCAACCATCAACAGTGGAGAGAAGCCCTGCATAGTACTGAAACCCTTGTCAATCAGAATGTGAGTGAAGAAAATGAAAGGCACAACCAATAACGTGTCCCTCAGCTCCACAAGGGTTGTATCTGAAGGCTTGGGGTTTTCGGAAACTGTGTGCATCATCCATATTTTGATTGTCCCCCTTGCCTGCACTGTCTTTAAGATCTGGCCCCACTGCCTCTCTTTCAGTTGTGAGATAACAGCAACAAGGTCCAATGCCATACTGATGTTGATGATTGTATGGCCCTCCCAAGTTTCAATACAGCCTCCCTAGTTTACCTTAGAGTATTTGTTGAGTGATTTTTGCAGCTTGACTGTGATACAGGTCTGCCACCACATGATAGCATGCTTAGCCTTGTTGAATGTGTAATGTCAATTGAGCTGGAAATACAGGACTTGCTTGCTTAGATGTAAAAAACGTTCTTTAAGGTTCTTGGGCCTGAAAACCCCATTTTAGGACCTCAAACCACATAAAACCACTCAAATAACCTGATTGAAAAACCATTACTCTTCCTCACCCAGAACCATGCCTAAATCAGTTGACCCAAAACCCCAAAACCCCCAAAACTGGCTGAATTGCAAAAACCTTGCAGCTAATCCTTGGCCATATTTTTTGCATGACCACACAGTATGAAGCCAATTTTTGTATTTTTAATCCACTCACTGCTTACCTCTTCCTCTCCTCTTACCCCTCCTTATTCCTCTTGGTCTGGCTCCTCCCATTTTCTCTCACCCTGTCTCCACTTGCTCACCCTTACCTGTCCCTTGCTCTACCAATGCAGGTGTCCAAGGCCAAGGTCACCACAGCATTGACTCCAAAGACTGTGCCAGTTAAACCAATGATGGCCATTGTGACCAAGGCCCCAGCATGAGCTGCCAAAGATGATGACATGCACATTTCACCAGTTGCAATAGGCCCCTCTTCCCCAGAGCTGTGTCAGTGAAAGCAGACAAAGAGGCCCCCCATCACACATTCTCTTCAAACTTGGCATAGTAGAAGCACTGACACCATCCTTGCCTGCCCTCTCATCATCCATTGCCATGCCCATCCTCACTCCTTAGCCACATCCCATCCAAGTTTGAGTCCTGCTCAGACACTGGCCCCATTCTCAGCATAGTTGCCATCAAGCTCATAGTTATTGTAGGTCCATTTATTCCCATCACCTCTTCTCCAACTCATCTCCCCATCAGAGCTGACATCCTGGAACCATTCTGCAACATCAACAGTCATACACACCTAGAATCTATACCAAGATCTTGATCTGGCCACTCTGAATGTTGTACTAGCCCACCCAGTTGCCAGTGAGCCATGCTTACCTGCCCATTGCCACCAGGTCCAGCATGGCCTAACTGCCTTCCTATTTTGGCTTCCTTTGCCACCCTTGTCCCCTTCATTAATAGACTTTGGCAATGGGCTCATGCAAATACAATACAAGGTTAGCACCTCTGCTGGTGTCTTCCAAATGAACTGGCCAATGTCTGGTTGATGTTCTCCAGAAATATCCCAGAGTTGACACTGTTCTCAAAGACAATGGCCTTGCCTTTCATGGTCCAGACTACACTTCCAACCCAGGGACTGAAGGTATCATACAGCTTATATTGTTTTCTTCTATGCTCTTCACCAGACTTTTTTTTGGACCTGTTCAATTGCTGTCCACTGATGATTCACAAGCCAATTCATGTCTCCATGCCTCAGGAATCCTATCCTATGTGGCACTTAAGGCTGGTTAGATATGTATATTGAATGCCCCTCCCTGGTCTTGAGTACATGTCAATGTTTTTGCATACCATGTCACATTCTGACATTGTTCCACTTCTGGATGTGCCAAAGCGATGTAAATGCATACATGAACACT
>WITN01000683.1:0-47176 GCA_015025155.1 Lactarius quietus | reverse complement strand
GTGAGGAAGAGCATTTCGTGACGTTTGCAATGCTCATCTGTTGTGGTAGATTATTTCGTTTCGGAGATAAACGCAATGTGGCCTGCGTATGGGCCAGTTTTGAGAAGCATAACTGGATGATTCGTTGTCGGTTGTCGTTGACGTTGAGTTGGGTTTCTCTCTGTTAAGGATTGTTCGGAGTCTCAATTGAACGGGTTTTCCCGAAAGAACAAACATCGCACAACAGCGTCGGCAGTACCTCGAAAGCCAAGGCGACCACATACTTGCTCTAGAATGCATCCAGAGCGACACGGCTGACGGTAGCATGCTGGCAGACAGAGCGTCCGAGTCCAGGTGCCTCCGTCACGGACCATGGTTTGGCATGCTCTCAAGTACCGTAGAGTGCGAGCCTGTTGGACAGCGCGTGACGCACGCTTTCGGTGGAGGAAGCGCCTAAGAACTCGTGAGGGTGAGATTATCGCATGCCGGGGGCACCGGGGAGACCTCGGTTGAAAAGGAAGGAGCAGAACAGTACTGTACATGCACCATGCACCAACTAGGAAGGCGAGTTGCGTTAAAACGGAGCTCGGCCAGTGCCGGAGAAATTCGGCGTGCTGTACGTAAACTTGTTCCTCCCGTTCTCACATCCCGAGTCGCCCAAGCGATTCTCTGTTCAAAACCGCAAGCTCTATCACATCTCCCATATGTCACAATAGAGAGTCGGAAGGTGGAATTGAAGTACTATGACGTTCCGTCCCCGTTCCTGATCGGCCTGATCCTCGTACACAGACTGTTTTCTGGTTGGAGACGAACCGCATACCGAATCGTCGCGAGGATACGACAGGTCTTCAAAATCAGAGAGGTTCCGTGTGCAATCGTGCTTCTCATGTACGCGCCTGCTCGAATCTCACTCTCATTTCGCCACAGATCGTTTCTAGAGGCCTCCGCATACCCTAACGCTCAGATTGAACGGATGTAATATCTCCATCGTAGCACTACCGTGGCCCAATATCCTTGTCACTTAGAAAATAAACGCGACTAGGGCATGTGCAGGTTCCTCGGAGAGCCATACTCAAGTCAGCGAGCGCTGGCGGCGTTGTAATTTAGAGTAGGCAGGAAAGATGACGTTCTACACCCGAACGCCGTTCTCCCACCTCGTCTTCATACCCCACAGCTCTCCGACAACATTTAGAGGAAAAATGTACTTCCACTGGAATCCGCTGACAAGGCCGGGCCACAACTACACAGGATCAACGACTGTACCCGAAAGTTTCTCCCAGCCGTGCTCGAAGGCGTTCGCGCACGAATGGGGTTTCATGTCTGCCCTCGCTCGTGATCCCCACCATACAGGACGTCAGGACGTTCATGAACGATGTGGCTACTGCGGCACGTGGAATGGAGAAGCGTTCGAGGGCTTTGTCGTGCGCACGATCTGTCGCCCGTCTCTGGACGCGCGCACTATTCCAAAGGAAAACGATCATTTCTTCGCTCTTGCGAAGCTGTTCCAATTTGGCACACATTGGAGCCACGGCTATGATCTTTGGCCGAAAATGCGGGGCTTGCTTTCCTTCAAAATGTCATGACGTGATGATAGCTTGCAAGTTGCGTGAATAAATTTGTCTATGCAGGTGCTCAGCTGATCAATCACACAGAACTATCGCCTCCACCTGCACCGTCGGATCTCAAGGGAGCCATCAAGAGCATGCACCGGCCCGCTCCTCTCACTCGATTGGTCACTCGGTTTCTTTTCGCAAGCTCTAACACATTTGCGTCCTACGGACAACCAAATACCTCACGGCGAGGAGTTGAGAACACGCACGAGAGCGCCTATGGAAGTTCCTACTAAGCACAGAAGAGCTTGCAGACGAAGAGGCGTAAACAGCGATCGCGATGGACGCGCGAGAAGACCTCGAGCACGCGTTTTCACGCACAGTCGACGCGGTCGCAAGCATGAGGACTATCCTGCCCAGACGCCGAGCGCGAAGGCACGGCGTTACCTAAGGCACGCGGCTATCGCCCCGGCGCGCACGGACGCGGTCGCACCTGCAGCAGCGGAATTCCTCCGCGCTCGACGCACAAATTAACGCCGGAGCAACGCCGTGCGCAAATTCTGGAACACTCTTAAAGCGCGCTTGGGAATCGTGCGTAACGGTCGTGCACAGCAAGCAGTTTGCGGGATGTGTGGATAATCTTGAGGCGGACGAGGTGTATTTGGGACAGCGTTTGTCTTGCAGCTCGATCATGTGCTGCGCGATAGCTTACAATTGAATTGCGCGATTTCGGAGGTACTTCTTGTTAGGGCAGGAGGATAGTCGCGTCTTTTAGGGGGTGCGTCGGCGTGCATAGTCTGCGGTTAAAACTTCAGCATATCGGGGAAGGAATACAGGGTTTGTTAAGCTGCAGCCGCAGCTGAGATTGCTGTGGTAGCTGTATACCGACAATTGCTCAGTAAAGTTTTAGCTGGTCCCCCTACATTTACCTTCAAGTTGTCTGCCACCGCAGAGCATGCAAACCAATGAGGGGAGAGGGGCCATCACAACCGAACTTGGATCGCAAAGCGAATAACTCAAGCCAGTGTAGGAGAACAGAGCAGGCGTGACGGAAAATTTTGCCGACAGTACTGGCCAGAAGTGGTACGGAAAAAGGCAATGGAGGTGGAGCCGTGGTAACAGGTAGTCTGTACCCTGTACCGGGGAACCGCGGGGATCCGTAACTTGCATCAGTGACGCGATGGCGCGATGCGCGATGACATGTTTGTAACTTTGCCACTTGTAGAAAGCCGATGTGCCGATTCCGACGACCGGAAATCTGCTATACAATGACCCGAACAACTTTTTCAATGGTAAGAAAGTTTGCTTGCCAGCGCAACAACGCGAAAATACCTCAAGTAAACATCACCCACGATTGATCGCCACGTAGAGCCCTGCTGTTTTTGGAGGCTAGTGACTAACGTTAACAGGAGCATGAAAGAGCATGAACGTTTGGAAGAGTCCTGCGCTGTGGTGGGCTTGAGAATTAGCCTTGTTAAGGAGGAAAGACGACTCACGAGGGGCTGAGTATGGAGTCTAGCTCGATGGAAAGTACGTCCGTCCTAGTTGACCCAGTTACGTAACAGCTGCGGATTGCGACTTGTTAAGACACGCGATTTCGAGGCCCGTCTGCTTCTACCATCTCCATGACCACGAAATGCACAATAAAAGCTCTGCTCCTAGCCAGGTTCTCAGTCCTTAGCGCCTAGCAGGCTTGTCAACCCAAGTGAGCCTCTAACTATGCGCTCCGAGCTCTCTGTGTTCTACTATTTCCTCGCCACTGTGTCCCTTCAAGTTGCAATGGCTCTCGCGCCACGTTGGGATGATATCCGCGTCAAGCACGCCTGGAATAATGTCCCGCCAAACTGGGAATCCTTCGGTCCACCTTTTTCCAACAACACCATCGACCTCCACTTCGCGCTCCAACCTCAATATGAAAACGCCTTGATCGATGCCCTCTATGATGTCAGCACTCCGGGGAATCCAAAGCACGTGCTCTCCCACACTCCTCCGTGCACGATATACTGACTGCTGCTGCTGCTCCGTCGCAGATATGGCGCACATTTATCAAAGGAGCAGGTGGCTCAGCTTGTCGCGCCACACCGAGACACGATGGATCTCGTCAGCTCCTGGTTCGAATACCATGGCATACCGCGCTCCTCCATCTCAGTGTCACACGGCGGCGGCTGGCTGACGGTCGCTGCTGTGCCCGTGTTCCGGGCCAATGAAATGCTTGGCGCCTCGTACCAGCTCTACCAGCAGTCCGGGACAAATGACACCAGCATTCTCCGCACTCTCCGATATTCACTACCTGCTGTGCTTCAGAATCACGTGCGAACTGTCGTGCCGACGACGGACTTCGCCTCACCACAGAGGCACTCCGTCGGCACAATTGCGGATATGGCGTCCAGAGGGCAGGGGACGAGTAGCCTTCGCCGTGCTCAAGTCACGCCACCAGAAGTGAGCTGGCTGTACAGAACGGATGCTTATGTACCGGCCGCAACGGACAAGAATTCGCTGGGCGTTGTAGGCTACAGTGATGAATACCCGAACCCGGGAGATTTGAAGAAGTTCATGAAAAAATATCGCACGAATGCGGCAGACGCCGCGACCTACAAGGTCCTACAGCTCAACGGCGGCAGGTACTACCCGAATAATCCCAGTTCCGAGCTGAATCAAAACACCCAATACACGCGTGCCCTAACGTATCCGACCCCCCTCACCTTCTACAGCGTCGGCGGTGACATCGAATATCGACATGACCTTACACCCAGCCCAGGCGACGCTATGCTGGAGTGGCTCAATATTGTGATCGACCAGCCAGACGTTCCAAAGACTATCAGCACTTCGTATGGTAGTTTTGAGAGAGATCTCCCCGGGAGTATACCATAGCCTTGTGCGACCTGTTCGCTCAACTTGGTGCGCGTGGCGTCAGCGTTCTCTTCCCGAGCGGCAACGAAGGCGTCGGAAAAGGGGCCTGCCTGGCCCAGGACGGCTCAGGAAGGGTCCAGTTCATCCCCGAGTTCCCTGCATCCTGTATGTGTAATGCGATTTCTCTTTGGAAGAAGGACGTCGTTACAGGTACAGGTCGCTTACAGCAATGCTAATCTTTTGTAGGTCCCTATGTTACAAGCGTAGGCGGCACGACGGGCGGCATGACGGGCAAGAGCCGCGAGACTGCAGCGGACATCTCTGGAGGCGGCTTCTCGAACCATTTTCGGCGCCCTCACTACCAAGATGAGGTTGTTGCCAAATTTCTGGAGCAGCTCGGAAGCCAGTATGCTGGCATGTACAAGTGCGTTTTGTCATAACCTGACCAGACGTACTCTTTACTTAGTAATTTTCATGGTTTGTCCAGCGCCCGAGGCCGCGGTATCCCTGACATCTCTGCGCAGGCGCTCAATGTTGTTTACATGTTAAAGAAAAAATCCAATATCAATAATGGCACAAGCTACTCGACACCGGTGCGTTTTCCCTCCCTCCACTCGGCCTCGAGCACTCAGTCCATCGCCAATGGACAGATCTCAGCCAGCATAATCTCACTACTTAACGACTACTTGATTTCAACCGATAGAGCCCCGCTCGGCTTTCTGAATCCCTTGCTGTACAGCAACCTTCGTCAAGCCATGAATGACATTACGTCTGGGTCCAATCCGGGGTGCAACACCCCTGGATTCTCGGCCATAGGTGGATGGGATCCAGTTCGTCTTGTTACACCTCCGTTGCACCCTTTTAAGCATTGGTTGACTGTTGGTTTCCTAGGTGACGGGTCTCGGGACGCCGGACTTTTTGAACCTGCAGACCCTTCGTGACTTGATGGACATTTTCTAAGCGTGATTTAGAGTTGGGTAACAAGGACTACAATATCAGAACGACTCAACAATAGCGATCTGGCAGCCTTATTTACATGCTACATACACCTCGCGAGCCGATTCGAAAAGCCGGGAATCAGACGAGTAATTTCGTGTCAACCCCTCTATCCGTGTGACACCCACCTCTAGAACAAGACAATTCAAACCCTCAAATTTCCGCGCTGAGGCATGGGCTCTCTCAGAAGTGGAGGGACGCCTAGACGACGTAGGCGAATGAACTTGAGGGACACTACCAGTGGACGACGCCTACGACTCGGAGTCACAACGACATCCAGACTCATCCAGTTCTCATCCGCTAGTCATTGACTCGGAGGTGCTTTGCTGACAGACTCTTTCCTACAAATGCTTGCACAGACGTGGTAATTGTTATCAGAGGAGCAAGAGAGAGAGAAGGGGAGAAAATAAAACTTGATCGTCGCCATAGAAGTTGTAGTTATTGTGCGGCAGTTCCTTGTTTCTTTTACTTGGACGTTGAATCTGCGCACACATACCTTGCACAACCGAGCAAGGCCCAGACTGACCCGGCCTTCAGTGAACCTAAACTTGAACATATAGTGGGAATCAAATGGGAAGGGATCTCGCCTTCAAGTTGGATCTTGCTTCAGAATACATCAGCAAAACGTGAACTCACTACTAGGGGTTCCGGGGAGACCTCGGTTGAAAAGGAAGGAGGAGAACAGTACATGCACCCAACTAGGAAAGCGAGTTGCGTAAAACGGAGCTCGGCCAGTACCGGAGAAATTCGGCGTGCTGTACGTAAACTTGTTCCTCCCGTTCTCTTCACATCCCAGGTCGCCCAGGCTATCCTCTGTTCAATACAGCAAGCTCTGTCACATCTTCCATACGTCACAGTGGAGAGTCGGAAGATGGTATTCAAGTACCGTGACGTTCCGTCCCCGTTCCTGATCCTCGCACACAGACTGTATTCTGGTTGGAGACGAACCGCATACCGAATCGTCGCGAGGATACGACAGGTTTTCAAAATCAGAGAGGTTCCGCGGAAATGCGTGTTTCTCATGTAAGGGTCTGCTCGAATCTCTCTCTCATTTCGCCACAGATCGTTTCTAGAGGCCTCCGCATACCCTGAAGCTTAGATCGAACGGATGTAATATCTTCATCGCAGCACTACCGCGGCTCAATATCCTAGTCACTTAGAAAATAAACGCCGACTAGGGCACGTGCAGGGTTCCTCGGAGAGCCATACTCAGGTCAGCAAGCGCTGGCGGTGTTGTAATTTAGAGTAGGCAGGAAAGACGACGTTCTACACCCAAACGCTGTTTGCCCACCTTGTCTTCATTCCTCACAGCTCTCCGACGACATTTAAAGGAAAAAGTACTTCCACTGGCATCCGCTGATAAGGTAGGGCTATAACTACACAGGATCAACGACTGTATGCGACGCTTCCCCCAGCCGTGCTCGAGGCGTTCGCGCACGAATGAGATTTCATGTCTATGCTCTCGCTCGAGATCCCCGCCATGCAGGACGTCAGGACGTTCACGAACGATGTGGGCTAGAGCGGCACATGAGATGGAGAGGCGTTGGAGGGCTTTGTCGTGCCCAAGATCTGTCGCCCGTCCCAGGACGCGCACACGATTCGCATCCATAGCCGTACATGATGTGTGGCGATTGGCACGGAATCACCAAGGCGCTACTTGCATGGAGCGAGGGTTGAGAAACTGAGGAGGTCGCTGTAGCATCCGACAAAATATTTGGCAAGACGATCATCATGCCTATTGCGGTCCCCAGTATCGGTACGTTGTACAATCCGTTCCCCTGATGCTTTTACTGAACATCGTTCCAAAGGAAATGATCATTTCTGTGGCTCTTGCGAAGCTGTTCCAATTTGGGCACATTGGAGCCATGGCTATGATCTTTGGCCAAAAATGCGGGGCTTGCTTTCCTTCAAAATGTCATGACGTGATGATAGCTTGCAAGTTGCGTGAATAAAATTTGTCTATGCAGGTGCCAAGCTGATCAATCACACAGATCAATCGCCTCACCTGCACCGTCGGGATCTCAAAGAAGCCATCAAGAGCATGCACCCGCCCGCCTCCTCACTCGATTGGTCACTCGGTTTCCTTTCACGAAGCTCCAATAGATCGGACAACCAAACGCCTCACGGCGGGGAGCTGGGAAAAACGTACGAGAGCGCCTACGGAAGTTCCTACGAAGCACCGAAGAGCTTGCAGACGAAGAGGCGTAACAACGATCGCGATGGACGCGCGAGAAGACCTCGAGCACGCGTTTTCACGCACAGTCGACGCGGTCGCAAGCATGAGGACTATCCTGCCCAGACGCCGAGCGCGAAGTCACGGCGCTACCTAAGGCACGCGGCTATCGCCCAGCGCGCACAGACGCGGTCGCGCCTGCAGCAGCGGAATTCCTCCGCGCTCGACGCACACATTAACGCGGGAGGCGACGCCGCGCGAAAATTTTGGAACACTCCATGCATTAAACACTGTTCAATCGAAATACATCACCTTGAAGTACTGTTACATCACCTGATGATCGTCACCCGTCCTCCTTTCCTTTGTCAGCTCAAAAACAATAGCCTATAGCCGAATACAACTGCCGGCATCTCACTGATTTCACCATCATAGTTTCTGTCTTTAATTGCTTCGCGCTCACCCAATATTATAACAGTTCCAATATGTTATCAGTGACGGTTCAGGGTATGCATACGGTGATAAGGCACCAAAAAAAATGCATGAAACGTCCTTAGACGATGCCCCTACTACTCCTTTCTGTATTGCCGTAGCCACCACATCTGCCGATGCTCCAGCTACAATACAAAAAGAATGGAAATAAAAGGCAAGCGATCATTGGTGCTACCAAGTTATGTGCAAAAGAAGAATGTAGGCCATATGTACGTCTATCCTCTCCACGCCTTGTGGTCTGACAGTATCTTTGCCATCCGAGAATTCCCTTCCAACACTGCTATCTCAAGCGGGGTACGGCCTTCATTATCCTTGGCATTCACATCTGCGCCATGTCGAAGTAGCAGGCGCACGATAGTGCCTTCCAATGCCAGATGGGATGATGCCGCCAGATGAAGCGGTGTTTACTGGTTCGCATTTTGCGCATTGACATCCGAGCCATGTCGGATCAGTGGACCCACAGTTTCGGCACTCCACTTAGACGACGCCAAATGCAAGGGCGTCGAGTGAGTGTCGTCCCGTGCAGTCACATCTGCTCCATTCTGAATCAATACCTGCACAATATCAGCTTTATCCTTCGACCTTCTCAAGCGCAAATCTTGTTCCGAGTCGAGCCCCTCGTCCTGTGAATTAACATCATTTCATGCTGTATCAAAGGGCGCATAGTCTCGATACTCACCCGACATGACACCAGATGTAAGAGTGTCCTGTGGTTATCATCCTGGGCGGAGACATCTGCACCGTTCTCAATCAACAGTCGCACTGTTTCGGCACTTCCAAGGGATGCCGCCAGATGCAAAGGCGTTGATTGGGTCTCATCTTGCGCGGTCACATCAGCCTCATGGTCGATTAATAGTTTCACGATGTTGGCCTTTGTGTGAGACATCCAGGAAATTTTCCACAAAGGACTATCATCCTGTCCGTTTGCATCAACAATCCCGTGCTGGATCAAGAGTAACGTAGTTTTGGCACTCACCCAGGACGATGCGTGATGCAAGGGCGTCCTGTTACTGCAATCCCGTGCGGTCACATCCGCGCCATGTTCGATCAGGAGCTGCACAATCTCAGGAATACCCGAGGACGACGCCATATGCAAAGGTGTTGAGTGGCTCTCGTCTTGCGCCTCCACGCTTGCCCCATTCTCGATCAATGACCGGACAGTTTCAGCTTTCCAAAAGGCGTTAGTTCCAATATCTCCTGTCATATCCTTATCGTACGGTCCATTTTATCAATCCTGTGCAACATTAATAGTGACGTGCTCATAGAACTCACTTTTGACGACGCTAGATGCAAAGGTGTCTTCTTACTTCTATCTTGCGCAATGACATTGGCCCCATGTTCGATCAATAGCCGAACTGTTTCAGCACCCCCACATAATGCCGCCAGATGTAAAGGCGTCGAGTGGGTCTCATCTTGTGCAGCTACGTCTGCCCCATGATCAATTAATAACCTCACAATGTCGGTCCCCTGGTAAAACTTTGGAAAGAGAGGCATGACATAGTGGTGTCCCTGTCCATTTAGATAAGATCTGTGTTCAAACGAGAGTGAGGTATGTTTAGCACTCACAAAGGATGATGCCAGATGCAAAGGTGTTCTGCAGTTCCCATCCTGAGCAGCAATGTCTGCACCATGCTCAATTAACAACCGCGCAACTTCAGGAACCCCCAACGATGATGCTAGATGCAACAGAGTTGAGCGGCTCTCATCTTGAACAATCACATCAACGCTGTGCTCGATCAAGAGCCGCGCTGTTTCAGCCTTTCCATTGTACTTTTCGTCACTCAGCCGGTCATCGCCATGCTGTCCATTTGCTGTAGTTCAACTCCATGTCTTCGGGTCAACAGAAAGCGGTTGTAACGCTCACCTGAGACAATGCTAGATGTAGCGGCGTCCTGTTGCTCCCATCCCTTGCGGTAACATCTGCATCGTGCTCTAATAATAAAAGCACAGTTTCAGATCTCCCAAAGAATTCTGCAAGATGTAAAGGTGTTGAGTGGGTCTTATCCTGTGCTGACACATCCGCCCCATGCTTGATCAATAGTTGTACATTGTCAGCCTTCGCCTTGGACTTCTCCTCATTGGTTCTTGAAAAGCGACCATCATCCTGTTTTTTTGCATCGGCTCTGTTATGGATTAAGAGTGGCACAGTTGGGTCACTCACCCAAGATGATGCCAGGTGCAAAGGAGTTCTGTGGCACTCATCTTGTGCGGAGACATCCGCACCATTTTCAATCAATAAACGCATGGTTTCGGCTGGAGCAATGGACCACTCAGGCTTGGGTCTCTCATACCGGCGGCCACCAATTTTCTGTCCATTTTAGATCGGCCCTGGGATAAATCAAGAACGACGCGGTTATGGTACTCACCCAAGATAGTGCTGAATGCAAAGGTGTCGACTGGGTCTCATTTCGCACAGTGACGTCTGCGCCATGTTCAATCAAGAGCTGCACAATTTCTGCAGCCCCCCAGGACGACGCCATATGTAAAGGTGTCGAGCCGGTCTGATCCTGTTCGGTTACGTCGGTCCCATGCTTGATCAACAGTCGTACAGTATCGGCCTTCGCATCGCGCTCTATCAGTTCATCAAAGCAGACGTGGTCGTCCTGTCCTTCGACATCAGTTCTCACGTAAAATATGAGTACAAGTTTCCGCACTCACCCAAGATGACGCGAGATGCAGAGGCGACCTCTGGCTCCAATCCTGTGTGGCCACATCTGCGCCATGCTCGATCAATAGCTGGACGGATTCGGCACATCCCCGGCGCGATGCGTTATGTAATGGAGTCATGTTTGTCTCGTTTTGTGCGTTCGCATCTGCACCGTTCTCTAACAATATCTGCACAATATCAGGAACCACTGAAAATGACGCCAGGTGCAAAGGCGTTGACTGGGTCATATCTAGCGCAGTCACGTCTGCGCCGTGATCAAGTAATAGTCGCACAGTTTCAACGCTGCAGGGTATGTTTGAATTTCCACGATAGCCTTTGATGTGCTGTCCAGTGATATCAGCCATGAGATATATCAGGAGAGACGCAGTTTGTCACTTGCCCAACAATCTGATGCCATATGCAAAGGTGTCCTGTGGCTCCGATTCTGTGCGTTGACGTCCGCCCCTCGCATCAATAACTCGCGCACAATTTCGAAGTGTCCGCCATGTGACGCCAAGTGCAACGCAGTATCGTCATTTATGTCCGCCTTGTCGATACTGATTGCGTTCACCCGGTGTCCGCTTGCCTCTGATAACCATAACGGTGTCTCGTGGCCGGCCTGTTGTGAATTTGCACATACGCCACGGGAAAATAACCACTGTGCAACATTCACAAAGCCTCCGTCGGATGCGGTGTGCAGTAGAGTCCTATTGTTGTCGTCCGTAATACCCAGGTCTGCGCCGGCCTGATAAAGTAGCTCTGGGATGTCGACATGTTTGCCAGACAATGCTGCCACTAGTGGGGTAGGGTTTCGACCAACTCTACCGGTTACATGTTGAGGATTCTCGGCGATGAGCTGTGCTGCCATATCACGGAATCCGCAGAGCGAGGCATAGAATAGGGGAAATCCGCGATGTGTGTCGCGGTTATAACCTGTGAAGAATGCCGTATATTGAATAGGAGAAAGCTTGAGCCACTCTTTGAGATGTGGTTTCGCGGGGTCAAAGAGACGTCGGATCCCATCTTCTACGTGTGTCCACACTTTCTCGAATCGAGCATGGGCTACCCAGTGTTCAGCGGCATAATAGGCCAGCCAAGAAGTATTTTCAAACTCGGCGCCATGATTCGATCGAAGTAATACTCCCAAGCAGGCCTTGACAAGGACGGTGTGGGCCGGCTCGGGAAGAATATGAAAGCATGAAATATCTGCACCTGAAGTAGCCAGGCGATCCGAAGTCAAAAATTCTTTGACCGAAAAGTGGGAAAATTGAATAACCATGGTGCTGTCTCCCGAGAATGATCTGCGAGGGACAACTGAAATTAAGCTAGAACACGTAGACAGCACAGCTTCTTCGTTTTCTTTCGTCAACCAATTTTCTTTCAGCTCCGGTATCCCTTCTTGGGCTTCAAAATCGAGTGCAAGAACCTCTGCAAGCTCCACGACATAAAGCGGACGCTTTGCCACGGTGATACATTGTAACAGACGTCGAGCATAACATTCGTTGGTCTTCCCAATTTCCTTCAACACACGTTCATATGTTTCGTCTAAGGTCGCGGGAAGTTGGTTCAGGATGTGTGGGACGTTCTGTGGGAGGCAATTTCGCAGCGTTTCCAGCTGACAGAAAACCCATCGGAACCTTAAACGGATAAGCTAACGTGTTCGATATTCCTCAAAAGCACTTACATTCCATCAGCTCGCTCAGAGAGCGTCTGAATGACCAGATATTTATCGTCATCTCTCCACCTCTTCATCGGCGTGTCCGAGGGAGAGTAGACCACCGATTTAATGTATTCTGTGATATCCTCCTTTTGTCCGCTTTCATCCTGAAGTGACAGGGAACAACACGCGAGGCCCTCAAGGGCAGAGCGGATGTTGACCTCCGGTCGGCTAGTCACGCAGATGCGAAGGTTGGAAAGGCGCAGACCAACGAGCTCTTTCACGAAGTCAAGGACCTGTTCGCGAGGTGATGGAATTCCTGAGGTAGTGGGACACTCGTCAAGAGCATCCATGATCAGATAAACCGGACACTGATTCGGAAGGGAGAGCATCTGCTTCAAGCAGTACATCAAAGTAGTGTCACTGGGTTGACGCGTGCCTTCATTACATTCCTCATAGAGCCGAGAGAGAATGTCGCAGAAGGAATCGGAACAGGCAGAAAGTTGGATGAGAAGCGAGCGGAGCAGATCTCCGTGAGATTGTTTCCCGACATCCCGAAAATCGAAATAAAAGTAAGCCATGAAGGCCGATCCAGGTTTGCACAGGACTTCAATATCGTTGATAATTGCGGAGCTTCTCTGTCACGATCTGTGCCATGCGGTCATGTGACATTCGGCGCACGTGCAAGAGTGCGCGCTGCCTGTGAAGGCATGCAAAGAATATCGTGCTGTGAGACATCACGTGATAAGAATATGTTTGGGTTTCACGTGACTGTGGGAAGTTCCAGTCATGTTGTAGTGTTATCACCTAACACTGGTTCGACTTGAACTGGTCTGTGACGTGATACTCGAGTATACGGATGAATCTTGTTCGACATGGGCAACTTAGCTAAGTTGCACAGCCACTAGGTCGCTTGGTTGACACTAGGGTATCCCGAAGGATAAGCTTCAATCGAAAGATTGGAATAGTGCGAAGTAGAGCGAAGAAGAGACAAGTGGTGATGATTCAAGAAGACCAAGCTAGAGAGCCTTGGTCTTTACTACACGACTTATATACAGTTACACGCTGGCTTTAAAGCGCAGCTTAGAATCCCAAACCCTAGTACAACTATCCTAGTACTGAGTCATTACAAAAACCTGAAACACCGGCGAACCCAAATGCCGGCGACGCGTAAGTGTCCATGACTAATAAGAGCTTACTATTGTAGTCATAACCAAGTAGTAAGCGTCCCGAACTCCGAGACCTCGTAATGATGATGATTGTTAGTCCGTAACATGTCAAACCGTGACATTACCCCTTTTTCAGGCAGAACGTCCTCGTTCAAACACCCAAGGGATAATGGTCGCACCTCGACTGATAGAAACCTCCTGATCCATAATCCTCTGCAGTCCGTTAGCCTCCTCCAACCGACGCGTACACTTCCTGACTTCATTGCCGACCACATACTGCTCATTTTCCAGAGCAGTAATGCGTTCCGCCAATTCGGAGTACCGACTGGTGACAGCCCGGTATCGAAGGACCTCCGCCCATAGCGACCGATCAGGGATCTGCCCCATAGCCAAGTCGACCCCATGGCGATCACCGAAATCCTGTCGCAAATACCGCAATTGGTCATGCGTGTAATGGCGGTCGTTATCCACGGCGTCGAAATCAGGAGCGGTGTGTACTTCACCTTGTTGGATTTCCCCCCCTTTCTTCATACATCCATACACGATGGGATTGTTGCCAGGCATCACATGGATGTACTTGGCGACGGTGATATGACCATTCTCGGTCATACGGAAATTGATAAATCTGGGAGGGATATTTAGTTCAAAGCCGTCGGGAGCATCGGCTTTGTCCTGATCACGCTGTCGGTCAGCTGGAACTCCGCCTCCTCGGTAGTCAGGGAAGCAAGGGCTTTCTTTTGCTTCTCCCACACCAGCTCTTCTTCCTTGCCTTGTCCTCCTCGGCACAAGTGGTATCCCTTCATCCGCGGATTCCGATACTTGGCGGGGATCTTGGTTTTCTTTGTCCGACTCGTCTTCTCGAGCTCGGAGGGTGGCACGGATGTGAATACCCCAGGACGTCGCGGGGTCCATGATGACGTTGGCAGGGGGGTCGACATTAATATATCGAGGTGTTGGCGGTGGAGGGATTTTGACGGGGTCGTTGTTACATGTACAGTTGTAGATGAGTTGTCCACAGTCGTAATGGATGTGGGAGTCGTCGGCGTCAGGATGGCCTGGACATGACAGGGCGGTTTGCTTACAACTTCCACAAACTCTGACCACGTCACTGAGGTCAGAGCTGCTTGGAACTTTGATAAGCGTTTGTGGAACAAGGAGATTCTCGACTCGAGTAGGAGCTCCCTCCTCCACCTCCGATTGGTCTTCCTCCAATCCTCCAACGTCGTGTCCGCATACATCAGGGGTTTCGGGGATGAAGTCCTCAGGTCCGATACATCGAAAGGCGGCGGCGACTTCGGCATAAGTGGGTTGAGTAACAGTGGGGAGATGGTAAAATGTTTGTGAAGTGATGGAAGCAGCAGTAGGGGAAGTGGTCATTGTTCGTCGAAGGAAGAACTGATGTGCTTCATCCAGTGAATGGCCTGTCTTTATACGTGAGGGAGTAGGATTTAAAGTCCGTTTAAACTCAGCTAAGGCGTCAGGGGCATGTACGTCAGTGGCGTTGACCCACTGCGACTCCGAGTCTGGATACCCCTTCCATTTGATAAGGAATTGTTTGCGCCTTGTTCTGCCGAACTGCCGTTGGTCTAGAATCTTCTCAATTTCGTATTCCTCTTCGCCATCGATTAATTCAGGGGGAGGTCTTGGGAAATTTGGTCCATGAAAGGAAGTCTCCTGATAGGGGGTGAGAAGATCGATGTGAAACACGTCATGAATGCTCCACTTCGTGGGTAATTCCAATCGATAATTGACAGGGGACATCACCTGGACAATCTGGAAGGGTCCATGTCATTTGGGCGCAAGTTTGGCGCTTGGCTGATGAGTCCTCAGGTGACGTCCTTCTAGCCATACCCGATCCCCTATTTGGAACTTGGGCATATCTTTATGTGATACCCATGACCTTTGGGCTTTGATAATTTGTTTTTGAGCATGTTCCCGTGCCTGTTTGAACTGATCAAGGCGCAACGCCACTTGCGGCATGGGACTGGGCGTTGAGTTCCAATCAGCACGAGGATTATGCCCCATCAATAAGAAGAATGGAGACTGCCCTGTGGCTTCGCTAGGCCAATTGTTATGCGTAAACTCTGCTATTGGAAGATAAAGATTCCAATTGTCTTGTCGTTCATTTACCCAAAAGCGGAGATATTGTTCGAGCCATTGGTTTGTTCGTTCCGATTGTCCATCTGTTCGAGGGTGGTATGCGGTGGAGATGTTCTGGTTTATCCCGAGTTGTTTGCATAGTTCTCTTGTGAACTTGGATGCGAATCTGGGATCTTGATCGCTAATAATTTTGTTTGGTAGTCCATACCTCATGAACACATGTTTGATGTACAACGCCGCTGTTTCTTCTGCGTTGATCTCTTCATTACAAGGAATAAACACAGATGCTTTGGTACAGTCATGATCTGTGACTGTAAGGATCGAATCGTAACCCTGCGCGATGGGTAATTTAGTGATGAAATCGAGAGCAATAGTCTCGAAGGGCATAGCTTCCGGTTTAGGGAATATAGGTTGCAATGAAGCCTTGATAGGGCGATTGTTGATCTTGTGTCGTTGGCATTCCGCACAGCCTCTAATGTATGCCAATACATCTTGTCGTATTGTCGGCCACCAATAGTATCGTTCTACTATTTTGCCAGTTTTGCTGATCCCTGGGTGACCATGTACTGGGGTATCGTGATGAGCAGCGATAATTGACTTTTGCTCTTCACTTCCCTTGGTAATTACTCTTCTGCCTTCTTTATACCATACTCCGTTGATCCTTTTTAATTTGTGTGGATCTACCCAGGGTCTGATAACGTCTTCGTTTTGTTCGTCTTCACGGTTGGTTGACTCCATTTCCTCTATTGTGATCGTTGCGAGCGACTGGTTAGGCATTCCTGTACGATGTGTATTGCTGGCTCGTATGAATATTTTATCAGGTAACACCGTAACATTTTCATTGTCTTGTTCCCCATGATCGTAATCAGGTCGTCTTGACAATGCGTCTGCACGTCCATTTGCAGTCCCCTTTATATGGTGAATTTCGAGATCGTATTCCAATAATTCCAGTACTTCCCTTGCGACCCGTCGACTGATCTTTTGTGGTTCTCTCCAATACCGCAAGTTCATGTGATCTGAAAATACTTTGATTTTATGAGGTGATCCTGCTAGTAGAGGCCTCCAATGTCGTAGAGCTTTGATGATCGCCAATAGTTCAAGGTCGTAGATGTCGTAGTTTCATTCCGCTGTGTTAAGTGTTACGTGCGAACCGCACGTGAGCCTGACTTAGGCAACGTAAGATGAACGCGGTGACTCAGCAGCGATTATACTCAAGCACTGAGGCTGAGTGACGTCTCAACGCGCGGAGGCGGAGGTAGTTGCTTGTCCTTGATACGCGGCCCCGAAGGACGAATGAGAGTGAGAGAGAAGAAACCGGCTTTGGATAACAAGGCGAGAGTTGTACAAGAAATCCAAGCTATCGACTACAACAGTCGATAGCTTCCTTATAAACTATACGCGCGATCCGCCTTCGTCAGCGAGACCGCCACTGCTACTAATCTGCTGGTAATCGTCCACTAAGCCACTACTGCTAGGTAATCGTCCACTAAGCCAAACGCCACAACTACTACTTCCCTTGGTAATCGTACAGCAATCCTCAGTCATCGTATCGTACTAGTATCAGTAATCATCATAGTAGGAATGTAAGCCGACCCACGACGTCACGCGATCACGTGCCTATACGTCCCATGACTTATGGGTTAGGTCAGATACATACCATGACCTGGGACGTTACATCACCCCCTTCACAAGGGTGAGCGCCCTCGCTCCACTACCCAATTTGGTACGGTAGTTAGTCCGACATCAGTCTCGTGTTCATCTCGTACCCGTAGGATGGCGTGGGCTCTCCCCAGCCGCTTAGCCGAGTGGCGCGCTCGGTCGACGTGGACGAAGATGTCGTCCTCGAGTCGCTTGATCGCCGCTTCGAGCTCCTTGATAACTTCCTGGGACGCGCGGTAACGCCTCACTTCAGCGGCTAGGGAGATGTCTCCAAGCCGAGCGAGGGCCTCGTCTACCTGGTGTCGTCCCCGGAAGTCAGCTCCGAGGTACTGTAGATCCTCACGAGAATACTCAGCGGCGGGCCCCATATCACGACATGGCTCTGCGTGAATCTCCCCTCGATAGATGGGCGAATAGCGCCCCATGGTGCCGAAGACCTCGGGGTTATCACACATCCTTACTCGTACGTACCGAGCAGGAATGCGACGTCCCTTGTGCTCAATCACCATGGGCACCCAGTTCATCCCGTTGTTGAGGACGAATCTGCTGGGAGTAGGCGATAGGGCACGGTGAGCGCGCCTCGGCGCATCCGCTCGGCACGTATTGATGGGTGAGGCGTCGCGTGCCTCGGCGTATGAGGGGAGTCCTCGCATGGCGTATCCTTCCGCCGCAGTCTGGCCGTAGACGACAGCAACCGGAGGTGCTCCTCCTTTGTCATCCACGGCTTCGTGGGTAACGTGGTGATGTCGACGTCTTCTTCTTCGCTGATTGTGTCGGTAATTCGAGGGGGGACGCGCATGGGCGCGCAGTGGCAGTAATCTTGTGGGTTATCGCATCTGGTGCAGGTAACGTTGGCGTCATGGTAAGATCCGGTGGAGGATTCGTCGCTGTACTGGTCGACAGCGGTAGTGGATGTGGAGGCGGTGGAGGGCTGTAGGATACTTGCTGCGTCAACCTCTGTATCCTCATCCGTCTCTCCTGCGGCGTCATCCTCGTTACTTGATCCAGCCGCCACGAGGTCATGACCTCCTTCAGTAGCCCGTAGTCCCTCCTCATCTTCTTCCACTCTTCCGCTTGCGGGTGTGGGAAATCGCCGGCGAGCCTCGGCCAGGTCTCGGGCGGCTTGATCTTGTTCGGCGACAGCTCTGACGTGCTCGAATGCTGAGCAGAACTGGTCGTCGACGTTGTTGCTTTCGTCATAGGTGGTGAGGGCGTTGACGTGGGGGAACTCGTCAAGGATGATAGTGGTAGTGGGACATGAGACATGTTATGAGTGGGTGATGGTGAGGATCGCTCTGTTAAGGCTGCTTTTAAGTGTATTTCAGCCTGCGGGTTATTGTGTTTGAACTTCCTTATCTCGTTGTCCGCATGGACATCATCCCACGAGACCCACTGGTTATCCGAGTCGGCGTATCCCTTCCACTTGATCAGGTATTGCAGCTTGCGCCCTCTCCCCCTTCTCCGGGAGTCTAGTACCTTTTCAACTTCGTATTCTTCCACGTTATCGATCAACTCTGGTGGGGGATGTTGGTAATTGGTGCCATGAGTCACCGTCTCTTTGTAAGGTGTGAGAAGATCTGTGTGAAACACATCATGGATGCTCCACTGCGTGGGAAGTTTCAGTCGATAATTAACAGGTGACATCACCTGGATGACTGTGAAGGGGCCGTGTCGTCTGGGCGCAAGTTTCGTGGTTGGCTGGTTGGTGCGCAGGTGACGTCCCTCGAGCCACACCTTATCTCCCACCTGATACTTGGGTGTGTCACGATTTCTAATCCATGACTGTTGCGCCTTCTTCATTTGGCCTTGCGCTTGTTGTCTTATTTCCTTCAATTGTTTCAGTCTTGTCTCGACTCGTGGTATCGGTGACAGCTGATCTGTCCAGTCAGCGCGCGGGTGGTATCCCATCAGTAATTTGAATGGCGATTCGCGCGTGGACTCGTTGGTCCAGTTGTTGTGTGCGAATTCTGCCAGCGCTAGATACTCTGCCCAATTGTCCTGCCTTTCGTTGACCCAGAACCGGAGGTATTGTTCCAACCACTGGTTGTTGCGTTCTGACTGTCCGTCGGTGCGGGGGTGATAGGCCGTTGATATGTTTTGCTGTATTCCTAGGATTCGACACAGCTCTCTTGTGAACTTGGATGCGAACCGGGGATCGCGGTCGCTGATGATTTTTGAAGGTAGGCCGAATTGTGCCACCACGTATTTGGCGTATAGTACTGCTGTCTCTTCTCCTGATATTTCTTCGGTACATGGTATGAATATGGACGCCTTGGAACAGTCGTGGTCAGTGATAGTTAGGATGGAGTCATATCCCTCGACTTGGGGAGCTTTGTGATGAAGTCCAGCGCTACGACTTCGAACGGCATTGCTTCCGGTTTTGGAAACAGTGGTTGTAACGGTGCCTTCGTTTTTTGTGTGCTAACTTTGCACCGTTGGCAATCGGCACATCCTTTCACGTAGTCTGCGATGTCGTTCTTCATTGTCGGCCACCAGTATTGTCGTTCTACCAGCTGCGTCGTTCGATTTATCCCTGGGTGTCCGTAAATTGGGGGATCGTGATGGGTGCGAATTACTTCTCTGATTTCGTCTGGTCCCCCGTGACAACCAATCTCTGTCCCTGATACCACCACAGTCCATCGGCCTTGATTAGTTTGTGTGGGTCCACCCATTTGCGTATTCTTAACTCGTTCTGCGGTCTTGTGGTCTTGATGGTTCGTACGAATAGTTTGTTTGGCAACACCGTGACATTCTCGTTGTCTTTCTCCCCTTGGTCATAGTCGGGGCGTCTTGACAGGGCATCCGCTCTTCCATTGGCGGTTCCTTTTACATGGTGTATTTCGAAGTTGTATTCGGCCAGCTCCAAGACTTCTCTTGCTATTCTCCGGCTAATTTTCTGGGGATCTCGCCAGTATCGGAGGTTGAGATGGTCTGAGAATATGCGTACTTTGTGGGGTGATCCTGCGAGCAGATGCCTCCAATTTCGTAGTGCCTTTACTATGGCCAGTAGCTCGAGGTTATATATGTCATAGTTGCGCTCAGCCGCGTTGAGCGTCGCTGAGTAATATCCCACTGGGTGTCGTTTTCCGTCTTGTTTCTTCTGTAGCAGCACTGCTCCTACCGCAAATCCAGATGCGTCGACTTCTAGGTCAAATTGTTGGTTTTGGTCCGCGTGTGCGAGGATGGGTTCCTCGGTAACTCTTCGTTTAAGCGTGTCAAACGCTGTTTGTTGTCTTTTTCCCCCATTCCCATGGTTCGTCTTTTCGCGTTAGTTCGTTCAACGGTTTAGCAATAGTGGCGAATCCTTTGATAAATTGCCTGTAGAATTGCAAAACCCGAGAAAAGATCGTACATCCTTTACCGATGATGGGGATTGCCAGTCGCGAACACCCGAAATTTTGACGGGGTCCATGCGTGTCACCCCCTCTTCAAGGATTACCCCCAGGTAATCAATACTGGGAGCGTTGAAAGTACACTTTTCCGGTTTGAAGAAGAGGTCGTGTTTTTGAGCGACGGCGAGAACGTCACAGACTGCTTCTTGGTGTTTTGTTCGAGCGTACTGCTGTCGTTTTGTGGCTATGGCGATATCGTCCATGTAGACTCGTATTGTCGTTCCTAAGGCTTCATGCTTCGCTATAGTAGGGCGGTAGATTTCGTTCATGAAACTCTGGAATGTAGCGGGTGAGTTGCACAGTCCAAAGTACATAACAGTTGGTTCGAAAAGTCCGCGGCGTGTTTTAAACGCTGCTTTGTGTTCGTCACCCTCTTTGATTCGTATATTGTTATAGCCTTGTCGAACGTCCAGTTTACTGAATATTTGCGCCCCCCCTAGATCTTTGATCAGGTCATTGATGAGGGGTAGTGGATATTGATTCCGTATCGTCCATTCATTGACTTTTCGGTAGTCCTGAACAGGTCGTAGCTTTCCGTCCTTCTTTTTAATGAAGAAGAATGATGATGCGTACGGGGACTTTGAGGGGCGAATGTATCCCTTCTCCACCTGTTCGTCAATGAAGTTGTCCAATGCTTCATCTTCGACCCTCGTCATTGGGTATACTTTGCAATCGATGGCTTCTGGGGCTCCCTTTTTGAACTCGATTGCGTGGTCGCAACTTCTTTTCGGTGGGAACCTTTTTGATTCTTCTTCTCCGAATACCTTCGCGTATTGTTGGTATTCCTTTGGTATTGCGACCGTTTCTATGTATTGTTTGGCCTCGATCGCAAGTTCGACTGCCGATCGTCGCCCATACACTTGTTCATCTAGTTGGGTCACTATTTGCTCTTTATCTTCCGTGGTAAATACGCGTGATACTTTCGCGTCGTTGTCTTCTTCCTGGAGCAATCTTGCCAGTACTGCTCTTCTGTCGTTTGGGTTAACTGATCGTAACACTATAGGGAGTTGTTTCTCATCTATAGTGGCATGGCGCCAACTGAACCTTGGTTCATAGGTTGCGAGCCATGGTATCCCAATAGTACGTCTTCTTTCCCTATATCAGTGATAAGGAAGCGCATCTCCCTGTTCATTCCTCCTGTTTCCACTTTGAGCGTCAGATAGTGTGTTATCTGTCCCGCTTTATTAGTGGTATCATCGATATTGTAGATGTTTTTGGGCTTATCTAGTGCCCGTTGTCCTAGTCCCATCCTTTTTACGAAATTTGGATGTATGAAGTTGTCAGTGGCACCGGAGTCCACCAACGCTTTGATGTCGGCCATGTTATAACTTGCGCGAATTGACACTGGTACTCTCATAGAACGGTAGCGCATAATGTACACAGAGTTACAACGTATTGCCCTTACCCAGGCCGTCGGGTTTAGGCGTTTCCAAAATCCTGTCCCATCAACTGTTGTAGGACCAGATCTTTGACTTCTTCATCGTCTCCTGCGACTCCTCGTAACCATTCCGCCGCTTTTTCTTCTTTGGTTTGTGGGACTCCTCCGGTAGCTTCTGTAGAGCGTGCTTGTATGTCCCGGCATCTGCGCGGCTGTCTGCAGTCACGACTGATGTGACCCATCTTCTGGCAGTTGTAACACTGCGTTTGACTATGGTCTCGTTTGAACTGTCTCTGGATAAATCCCCCTCGTGGTGGGAATGGTGGTTGTGGTGGTCTGGTGTTCCTGGGATGATTCGCCATGATCTCCTCGGCTCCTGCTAACCGCCCCCGTACTCGGTCTGCTGATGTGTCCATTCGGTCATCATTATGGAGTGGTGCGAGCAACTTAGCTAGCGCTCCTCCGGTCGTGCGTCCTGTCTTGAACGCATCGAGGTTTCCCCTAACCGTCTGCATGTGAATCCACTTCTGTTGCCTCTTTAGGGCGGATTCCCTCCACTCTTCGTAGTTTCGGGGTCATCATGTTGATACATGGTTTCGTATAGCGCCCTTGGTAACCCCCTTGTGAAGTACTTGAGTGTTTGTTCGTTATTGATGTTGTACCCTGCATGTCGAACGAGTTGTTCGTATAGGGCAATATAATCGTCGATCTTGCCGTCCTTCATGTGTATTCCAGCGTCCAGTTGTGCTTGTGCTCGTTCCTTGCTAAGAACGTCACCGAATTGTCTTTGAAACGCGTTGAGTAGGTTCTCCCATAACCTATTGTCGAATTGACTGGTTCCTGTGGCCACCTCGTTTACAAGCCATCGGCTGGCGGACATAACCCATTGGTTAACCGCATTTCCCTGAATGTATGTTAGGAATAACATAGCTTTTTGGTATTTGTTTATCATGGCTGAGTGGTTTGCGTTGACTCCTGCGTAGACCTCCCATTGGAGGATGAAGGCTTCGGCTTGTGACCTCTGTCCTGTGAATGTGGGTGGCGGGTTGCCGATGAATTTGTCGTTGCCTCCTTGCGTGGCTACCGCAGGTCCTGTGAGGGGTGGTCCTCCTCCCGGTGGTCCTCTTAATGGCGGGAAGGGTCTATTATCTGGTGACGGTACTCTGTTGCGGTTGAGCCTGAATTCGTAGAACATGTTTGTCCCTTCAGGGATGCTTGGCGCATCAGGGACATCTGGTCCCATAGCTCAATTGACGGCTTCCATATCTTCTGGCTGCAGTTGTTGGACATGACCCGTTTGCTCGTTAATAACGAGTCGGGGTGGGGAAACTTCTGTTTGAGTAGTCATGTAGCTGTATGGCATTCCCCTGATAGGTTCGGGAATATGCAACTCAGCTGTTCGCGCGGCTAGTGCGTCTACTTCTGGCGATTGTGCTACGGCTTCCGTAGGTTCACCCTCGCTTTGGGGGGTTTGTGATCTTTCGCTAGTGTGGCTGGACGGGGTTGGCGTAACTGTTCATAGTTGGAATTCTGCCCTAGGCGGTTCCGTGTCGAGGTTTGGTTGACTTTCTTCTTGGCCGTCTATGGACCCTTGTTGACTGATTGGTCGCGCGTCGACCAATGGTATGTTGATGTTTAGATCGTCTGCCGCTGGTCGTGTTGCTTCGAAATAGCTGTTAGTGTTGCTCCACCTAAGTTCGACCCAGCAACAGCGTTCTTTGTTGAATACTACTGGGTGGAAGCGTTGCGATGTGGCTGCTTCCGCGTAATATCCGGTGTTGTTTTCTTCAGACCTTCTGGTGTCTGGTACGTGTCGCCACCTTACTCGTCCTACAATGTATCGAGTGGGTGCGTCCCTTTCTCTTGAATCGATGCGATAGGGCACAAAGTCCCAGCCGTCTTTAGTGTTGAGAGTTGCCACGGCGTTTGTTTTTATGAAGAGCTTGGATTTAATGTTACGTGCGAACCGCACGTGAGCCTGACTTAGGCAACGTAAGATGAACACGGTGACTCAGCAGCGATTATACTCAAGCACTGAGGCTGAGTGACGTCTCAACGCGCGAAGGCGGAGGTAGTTGCTTGTCCTTGATACGCGGCCCCGAAGGACGAATGAGAGTGAGAGAGAAGAAACCGGCTTTGGATAACAAGGCGAGAGTTGTACAAGAAATCCAAGCTATCGACTACAACAGTCGATAGCTTCCTTATAAACTATACGCGCGATCCGCCTTCGTCAGCGAGACCGCCACTACTACTAATCTGCTGGTAATTGTCCACTAAGCCACTACTGCTAGGTAATCGTCCACTAAGCCAAACGCCACAACTACTACTTCCCTTGGTAATCGTACAGCAATCCTCAGTCATCGTATCGTACTAGTATCAGTAATCATCATAGTAGGAATGTAAGCCGACCCACGATGTCACGCGATCACGTGCCTATACGTCCCATGACTTATGGGTTAGGTCAGATACATACCATGACCTGGGACGTTACACTACTTCTGGTGATTGCACTGCGATTTCCTCGGGTTCTACTACTTCGCTTCGTGGGGTTGGTGATCTTTCGCTGGTACGACTCGATGCTGCTGGTGTTTCTGATCGTAGTTGGAATTCGGTCCTTGGTGGTTCCGAGTCGAGACTGATGTCCTGTTGGCCGTCTATGGGCCCTTGTTGGTCGATTGGTCGTGCGTCGGTCAGCGGTATGTTGATATTTAAGTCGTCGGCCGCTGGTCGTGTTGCTTCGAAATAGCTGTTGGTGTTACTCCACCTAAGCTTGACCCAGCAACAGCGTTCCCTGTTGAATACTACGGGATGGTATCGCTGTGCGGTAGCTGCTTCTGCGTAGTATCCTGTGTTGTTTTCGTCGGATCTTCTTGTGTCCGGGACGTGTCGCCACCTTACTCGTCCAACAAGGTAACGAGTAGGTGCGTCTTGTTCTCTTGAGTCGATACGATAGGGAACGAAGTCCCAACCATCTTTGGTATTGATAGTTGCCACGGCGTTCGATTCAGTGGAGCTTGGATTTAATGTTACGTGCGAGCAGCACGTGAGCCTGACTTAGGCGACTAAGGGATGAACGCGGTGACTTAGCGAATTCCTAACTCTAGCACGAAGGCAGAGTATCGTCTCAACGCTCGAAGGCGGAGTTCTTGATTTGTCGTTCAAGACACGAGTCGCGACCCCGAAGGATGAGAGAGAACACTGCTTCTGGATAACAAGTTGAGAAAGATACAAGAAATCCAAGCTATCGACTACAACAGTCGATAGCTTCCTTATAACCTATTCGCGCGATCCGCCTTCGTCAGCGAGAACGCCACTACTACTCATATGATGGGTAATCGTCCACGGAGATACAGTCAGCGTATCATAAGTCATCAGTCAGCTACCAGTCATCCATCAGTAAGTCATCAGTCATCGTACAGCAATCCGTTAGTCAGTCATTCGTATAGTACAGTAAGTGTCCCCTTGATCACACCCCCTCGGTTATCGGTTAGGTCAGATACCTACTATGACCCGGGACGTTACACAGATGCTGGCAAGAGGATTACCACAGGACGGATGAGGGTCACGTGACACGGTCATGTGAGGAAACCCCCGGGTCACGGGATCTGACCTAAGCAATAAGTCAGGGGGGCGTGAAGGATGGAATTGTCCTGGGCCACAGTATGTATCTGGCCTAACTAATAACTCAGGGGACGTTGGAAGAAGCCATGGAATTGGCGGAAGACAGTTATGTCCCGAAGACGACCAACGACGACGGATAACGATTGTGTGGTGTAAGACCAGCGACCTGAGGCTGCCGATATCAGCGGGCCGTGGCTGCCGTTGGGACGCACTCCAGCGGGCCGGGTTTGATCCCCTTTCGGGTATGTGTTTACGATGGATTCGTACGAGGAGCGCCTGTGTTAGCGCCGAGGCCATTGCTTATTGATGCATGGCAGATTTGGGTTGTGGATGACATTTTCCCACTACGCTTACTATTTGCTTATTGATCTCGCTTATTGATGCGATGAGGTGGGCTGACTGATGCCCCATGATTGCTTACTCACTGGTTGGAGGTGCTTGATCACTCATTGGTGGGGACGCTTACTTATGGCTTATTGATGCCTTATTCATATGCTGATTGATGTGTGAGTCATCATGCCTTTGTTATTACTCATACTATGTGTGTCGCCTTGGTGGCTTGACGGACAATTACTATAAATACTATACAAGTTGCGCTATGGTTCGCTAGCTTAGTTGTCTTGGAATCCACCTGTACTCTTCTCAGGAAGTTCAGACAGTCTTATAGCAGAGTCATTGTTCATTGTGACTATCTTGTTGCCAACTTAAGTGTTAGGCGTTGCCACCTTGTAACGAACCTCAAGCTGGGCAGTAATAAGGGGACCTTATTGGTTATTCGCCCTTTACAAGTCGTTCCTGAGTTCAGAAGCCGTGCGCTTTGCTCAGAGTTGAAGCAAGGAAGACCCATCGGATCCAAGTCGGATCAACGTTCAGTGGAAACGTTACACCTGGGGCAGCTTCTACCTCGCTAGTACGAGGAAGATAGCTAATGCCAAGGCTCTCTTTTTACTCATACCAGTATTGTGAATAGCATGCTGATGTCTCATCAGCCTTCACAGATACTATGTCATCCCAACTTAACACCTTTGTCCCCGTTTTTAACGGTCAGGACTATGGCAGCTGGGTGCGTGCGATGAAAGCCTTTCTGATGGCGCAAGGGCTCTGGGGTTACGTTGATGGTACCAATTTGGAACCAACTCACCCCGTTGAACCCACTGCTCCGAAGCCTCTTTCTGACAAAGCTTCTGAGAAAGAAGCTGACGTCTTTAATGTTACGCTCAGACCCTGCTCAAGCTGCCAAAACACAGAAACAGCGCAAGTGTCTGCATGAACACTGGAAGAATTACTATGATTACCCAGAGGCGCATACCTGGGAGTCACGTGCAGAAGAGGACATCGAAGAAGAAGAGGCTGTATGTGCACTCGTAGCGGCAGAAGACGACAGCTACCTCGCTTATGACGAGGCGTGTAGAGTTCGCCAGCTCGTGAGTAACCTGATAACTCGCGGTAGAAACCCAGATGCTGGCAGGAAGACCATTACAGGACGGATGAGGGTCACGTGACACGGTCATGTGAGAAACCCCCGGGTCACGGGATCTGACCTAAGCAATAAGTCAGGGGGGCGCGCAAGATGGACTTGTCCCAGGTCACAGTACGTATCTGGCCTAACCCATAACTCAGGGGACGTTGGAAGAAGCCATGGAATTGGCGGAAGACAGTTGTGTCCCGAAGACGACCAACGACGACGGATAGCGATTGTGTGGTGTAAGACCAGCGACCTGATGCTGCCAATATCAGCGGGCCGTGGCTGCCGTTGGGACGTACTCCAGCGGGCCGGGTTTGATCCCCTTTCGGGTATGTGTTCAAGATGGATTAGTCCAAGGAGCGCCTGTGTTAGCGCCAAGGCCATAGCTTACTGATTGCATGGCGATGATGTGTTGTGGATGACATTCCCACTTATGCTTACAGTTACTTATTATTCTCGCTTACGGATGCGATGAGGTGGGCTGACTGATGCCCCATGGTTGCTTACTCACTGGTTGGAGGTGCTTGGTCACTCATTGGTGGGGACGCTTACTTATGGCTTATTGATGCCTTATTCATGCTGACTGATGTGAGTCATTATGTTTACCATTTACTGTTCATACTATGTGTGTGTCGCCTTTGAGGCTTGATGGACAATTACTATAAATACTGTACAAGCTGCACTATGGTTTGCTAGCTTAGTTGTCTTGAAATCCACCTGTACTCTTCTCAGGAAGTTCAGACAGTCTTATAGCAGAGTCATTGTTCTTTGTGACTATCTTGTTGCCAACTTAAGTGTTAGGCGTTGCCAGCTTGTAACGAACCTCAAGCTAGGCGGTATCAGGGGACCTTATTGGTTATTCGCCCTAACAAGTCGCTCAAGTCGTTCCTGAGTTCAGAAGCCGTGCGCTTTGCTCAGAGTTGAAGCAAGGAAGACCCCGAGAATCCAAGTCGGATTAACGTTCAGTGGAAACGTTACATTTAAAGCTCAGTCAGAAATTTTCAAAGAGGACAAGGAAAAGTATGACGATCTGATGGAAACTTACCCTGACAACTTGAAAAAGTGGCAGGATAAGAATGCCATGGCTGTTGGCAACATCACTCTCCGTCTTACTTCTTCCATCCAACAACTCTTTGCATCTGTTTCTGATGCTGACGACTTATGGGGCAATATCAAAGATCATTACTCCCTTCCTACCGTCCCATCCATCTACAAAGACTTTAAAGAGGTCATCAGTATCCGGTTCAATCCGAACCAGCATCCTGGCCCGGTCTTTGATAAGATGATTGCAGCTTTAGGTCGTCTTGGAGAAGTCAATTTTGGCTTTGGCATTAGTACGCGCAATATGGGGCTTGACCCACTCCTGCAGGCTATGATAGTCATGGCCAACTTTCCGTCCAAATGGGAACATCTTGTTCCTATCATTCTTTCTGGCACTCGTCTTGATAAACTATCGATCATGGATGTTCGTACAACCGTGATCAATCACTTCGAGACGGAAGAAAATAAGGGGCGGGTCAAGAGCAGGCAATCTGCCCAGAAGATCTCTGCCGTGAAGCGCAAGCGTGAAAACCCTCGCTTTACCAAGCAGGGTGCTCAGCAGCAGCCTTCATCGTCCACCACACCTTCTACTAACCAGCAGCGGTCTAACAACCTGCGCGGTACAAGAGGTGCAGGACGCGGCAAGTTCGTCAAGGGCAAGGGTCGTGGTCAACCTCAAGGCCACTCCCACATCACATCCGTCGCCTCACTCCCATCCCCCACTTCATCCACTATCGCCCATATTGGGCATTCATCTATGACCACCCGCACCGTCTCTAAGTCCCCTCCTACTATTAGGACTCCGGGCATCTACCCCTCCGTTAACAACGCACTTACGCTTGCTGAGCATTTGGAAGTCCCAGCGACTATCCAAACAACGAAGACACTTGAGCAGCGCTTCTCTGATTTCGATCGAGAAGTCCGCACACGTTCCAATTGGAACCACGACGAGGAGTATGACTCCGAAGTCGATATCGACATGTCGCAGCCGGGTCCTTCTAATTATATGAAGGACTTTGAGCGCACATCTACCTACGGTGAGTCAGAATTGGCCTCCGTCTTCGATGATATGTCATTGGACTCACGAAACTCTGATAAAGAGAATCGTGCTCCAACTCCCGAGACAGGGGAGTATGAACTACATGAAGTTGGGTATGTCGATCATCCAAATCTTCCTCCTCTGGAAGTTGCTGTTGCGACTGGCAAAACCTACCATCTTTACACTAAAGATGAGTATGGTAACTGCACACATACACAAACTCTCAGAGCTCGCAGTTCTGCTGAGCTGATAGACATTGTCTACAGACAGCATCAGGACTTTTTGCGGAGACAAGGAGAAGCCATGATGCGTGGAGAGGAACTGGAGCCTACAACTCCAGAGACTCTGTAGGGTCTCGTGCACCAACGCCTGAGCCTGATTTATCGGCTTGGGACCCGATGATGAACAGTGAGGACACCGTTTCCCTTGATTGGGGAACAGATGAAGAAAGGTACGCCTTTCTCACACAGCACTTATACAATGCTGACAATCAGACAGCCTTGGACCTCTTACTAAAAAGTATAAGGATACCAAGTTGTAAAAATAAAAATATACTGTCTGTAGCGTCTCCATTGTACAGTATGAATATCGGCGTGCTTGATGTTTTGAAATGCGAGCACGGTCAATATTTCACACAGTGTGCTAAGTGTCGGGAAAAAATAAGCTCCATGTGGCTATTAGACTCAGGAGCTTCGGCGCACTTCACTAACAGGATTAGTGACTTCATTGAGTATGAGCCAGCAGAAGAATCTGACCGGATACCGGTTAGAACTGCGTCTAATACTATCTATGTAGAAGGATCTGAAACAGTGCTTCTTAAGCACTACATTAATGACGCTTTAGTAACTACTAGAGTTCATCCAGTTCTCTACATACCTAAAATGACAACGCGGTTGCTTTCTATGGGAGCATTCTTACAACAAGGTATGCGTGTAATGGGCAACGCGCAACATATTACCTTGTACCATAAAGTACAATCGTTTGTCCAATGTAAACCCATTTTAAATGGACATCCATTATATTGGCTAGATGCGCAATCTATTGAAGTAGAAGCACAGTCGGCAGAAATGCCACTGATCTACAAAGTAGATTACGATCTTATGCATCGTCGCCTCGGACACCCATCCAAAGAGGTTTTAAGACATGCTAAAGATTATACAAAGGGTTTTCCCGATGGAATTACAATTCCTACAACTGATGGTATTTGTCCAGGATGTGCGCAAGGCAAAATGCCTGTGGCATCTCATCCACCATCTGATACTAGGGCTAAAGCTCCCTTTAGTCAGGTTCATTCCGATCTGAAAAGCTTCCCTATACCGTCATATCATAAATATAAGTATTTTATCGTCTTTCTAGACGATTATACTTCATATGCATGGGTATCACTCTTACGCGACAAAGCTTCGGCAATTGGCGCGCTTAAACAATGGTTAGCGTTAATTAAAAATCAATTTAACACTACCATAAAAGAGTGGATGTCCGATGCCGGCGGTGAATATAAATCAGATGTGTTCCTTAAAACTTTAAAGGATGACGGCATTACAGTGCTACAAAGCGTACCTCACACGCCACAGCAAAACGGGCGTGCTGAACGCTTTATGCACACTATAATGGACAAAGCACAGTCAATGCGACTTGATGCTTGTATACCACAGTCTTGGTGGGAATTCGCAGTATTACATGCTGTACATTGTTATAATAGAACACCTATGAGTTGCCTTAAATGGCAAACACCATATTTTCTATTAAACAATGAAATTCCAGACATTTCACATCTCAGAGTGTTTGGATGCGGTGCTTATGTGCACATCCCAGAAGCTCGGCGTATAAACAAATTATCCCCCAAAAGCGAGCTTATGATCTACTTAGGTAGACCTTCTGGAATGAAAGGCAATGCCTTTATGCGTCATCATAATACCGTATTCTATTCAGACAAAGCTCTGTTTGATGAAATGTTATTTCCTAATTGTACTACTGGACCAAAAGACGGTAGAACAAGGGGAACAACCCAGTTGAATAAACCACCATCTAATCAACCACCCATTGATGCGTCTGAAGACACCACTCCTGGTGATCTTGACTCACCACTTCCCGAGCTTCTTAAAGGGAGACGCGCTCGACAACCCGACGGGGTTGATCAGGTTCCAGTTGAACCTGAGGCTGCTGTTCAGCCTGATGAGCCGCAAGCTCCGCCTCACGTACCAGATCCTGTACCTCCTCCATTTGAACCGAGGAGATCTGGACGTTTGAGGAAAACAACTACTCTTCCTGAAAATGTCTATGGAGATAAACCTCCTAGTAAACACTAGCAGACATTGAGCGAAGTCGTACTTGGCGAAAACTGGTAACAAACCAGCCGGGTAGCTCTCAGCAGCGTTTACGCCAAGATCAGCCGATTCCAGGAGGAATTCCTGAGCAAATCGAGCCTGATCCTCCAAGTACAAAGAGTGACTCTTCACACAACTCAGAGGATGACGTAGATCAGCAGTTGCTGACCCGCCTTGCTCAGGAAGGGGGAGTCAAATTCCTGGATCTATTGCTTGCCAAAGCAATTTCACCGCTAGATCTGGAATCACCTGATACCTCCAATATACGTGAATGGACCTTTAGGGACATTCTAAAAATGCCAAGTGATATACAGGAGGAGTGGCGTAAAGTGTGTCGTGAAGAGTTAGAGTCTCTTCACAAACGCAAAGTCTTTGAACTCGTTGACCCGCCGAAAGGCAGAAAGGTCATCAGAAATCGATGGGTATTTGACTTAAAGTCAGATGGCCGGAAGAAAGCCAGGCTTGTAGCCAAAGGCTTTTCTCAGGTTGAAGGCATTGATTATGACAAAATATTCTCACCCGTGGTACGGTTTGAGACTGTTCGGATGATGTTAGCGCTTGCAGCGTTAAAAGATTGGCACATCTCCGGATTAGACGTCAAAACAGCTTTCCTATATGGTGAACTCGATGAGGAACTATATATGGAACAACCTGAAGGGTTTAAAAACCCCCGCCAGAAAAATAAAGTGATGCGTTTAAAGTGTGCCATATATGGACTAAAACAAGCTGCTTTAGCATGGTGGAAAGCGCTCGATAAATCCATGGCCACGATAGGATGCACACGCTTGCTATCAGACTCAGGTTTATTTGTTAACGCAGATAAAACCATTGTAGTGATAGTATATGTCGATGATGTTCTATTCCTTGGAAAGAACAAGTCTGACATTAGTTCCCTAAAGGAACGCTTTATGAAAATCTGGGAATGTCGTGACCTTGGTGATACCCAAGAGTTCTTACGCATGCGCATAATTAAATCCAAGGGTCGAATCCTTGTTGATCAAGTAGATTATCTACATAAAGTGCTGCAGCGTTTTAAACTCACAAACACGAAAGCGGTTCCCACACCGCTACCTGAAGGGTATCAACCAGTACCCAATAAAGGTTCACCAGACCCAGAAATTCGCGCGTCATTCCAACAAGTAATAGGATCACTCCTATATATCATGATTGGAACTTGACCAGACATTGCCTATGCAGTGACTAAACTCGCGCAGTACGCTGCAAACCCCACACAAGACCATTTGAATAGGGCACTATATATTTGCCGCTATCTCATTGGTACTTCTAGTTATGCTTTAGTCTATGATGGCAAAAGCGATGGGGGTTTAATAGCATATGCGGACTCTGATTGGGCTTCTGACCCAACAACGAGAAAGCCTACTACGGGCTACTTAGTTAAATTAGCTAATGGAGTATTCTGTTGGAATTCGAGAGCGCAGAAATCAATTGCGCTGTCTTCCACAGAAGCAGAATACATGTCTATCTCAGATACGAGTAGACAGTTGGTCTGGATTCGATCTCTCTTTGAAGAGATTGGAATATCCTTAGAACCAATTCCATTATGCGGAGATAATCAAGGCTCCATATTCCTTGCTTCTAATCCTGTACAGGAAAAGCGAATAAAACATATAGAACTACGCTACCACTACATTCGCGAGGTCATTCACTTAAAGAAGATTGAACTATTGTTCATTGAAGGAGCCGAGAACCCCGCCGATTTATTTACTAAGAATCTGGGACGCATAAAGTTTCTTAAATTTAGGGAACAACTAGGACTTGAGTTTTACTCATCCTAGACAGAGAACGAAATCGTCGCATAGATCTCGGAAGAGTCTTACATTCAGATGGCATACCTATGCATCCGAGTCAGACCCGATAATCTTAGAAGACTTGTCGAGTAATGCCTTTGCGTGGCACACTCGCAAAGAAGTGGAAAAAGATCGAGCTTTACCAAAAGTTCAGTCTTAGTCCCAATCTTCTTCACGTGACTCTTTCTCTCTCAACACCGATGACATGATGAAGGAATACAACCTACGAATAATACGCGAATGATTCTTTGATTGCTGTCATCAATAATCTCTACTGTACTATATTACTTTGCTCAGTACATACACGGTATACTTAGCAAGGGGGAGTGTTGAAACGTAATAAGTACATATGTATCTTATCTATAGCAGTTACGACATTACAGTAGTATCGTACATATGATTACCATATTAGGGTACTCTGTTACGCACAAAAGTGGGCGCAACTCCAATATGGAGGGCGCAAGTCTTATCAGTATCACACGTGGTGATATTGAAGACTTCTGGGGTGTTTCACATCAGGCGTCACTGAAAACGCGATATTGTGGACACCTTTACTCATCACTTTTACGCAAACGGACATGGGTGGACCATAGGGACCGGTTTTCCTATAAATGAGGGGAGTAGAGCCCCTCTAAGAATACAAGTCGTTCACTCTACACACACTTGAGCACTCCTCTCTACAAAACCTCTATTAGTCTCTAAACCTTCACAAGGTGAGACTCCATGACACTGTTTGCTGCGCTAGTTGCTGCGCAACAGATACATCCAAGCTATTAAATAATTGTCTCTATGAAAGCCTGCCGGTGCGGTGTGGGAATACCAGGTACTACTGGGAATATTGGGGAGGGAGGGGGAAGATGCACCATATGGCAACTCGGATCGATGGTCCAGTACTAGTGACATGGTCAAGGCTTTTGAAAAAGTAGCGTTGACCAGTCGTGAGTGGTAGGTAGTGGCAGTGAGTTGCAGTGCAGTGGAAGAACAGGTAAAGGAACTTGTTAAGCAGACTGGGGGAGGTGGACGAAAAATAGGCTAAGTTGAAGTTGAGGTTGAAGTTGACTTGTTGTAAGTTGCCGTCTCCTTGCCAAAATCAGCTTGCACGGGTTCGTGAGAGAACTCGACCTGTGGACCACATCAACCCAACCCTGGAGCAGGGTCCAGACAACACTGCTTAGCCGTCACAGGCCCAATCCCTCAGAACAGGTTTGTTCAAGGTTGGCTCAGCGCTCACTTCTAATATTAGATTAACCCGGCAACAGCCCCAAATAAGGCTGAAAAGCCATCAAATTGGGGCTTGCCGATCAAACCCCCGTTAGCGGGTCCCGTGAGGTTTGGCAGTGTAGAGCCGAGTTCAGCTGACTGAGAACAAATAAGGAAAGTCGAATACAGTATATTTGGTCCAGTAACGGCTCAGCCAGGAACGAGATAAGTGAACGTTCAGAGAAGCTGCTCTCGTCCCTCCACTGGAGGACAAGACACCCTCAGGTCAACCTATTGTTGGCCGCAAAAAGGTACGCCAACTTGTTTGTAACTGGAAGGACCCTCACCTGACAGGCTGACCGGCCCAAAAAAATTAGACTGCTCCTTTTCTTATACGCGCCTCAAGACGTGCCTTGCAAATTTGGCTCCTTCCATCGGTTATCCCAGTTCGAAGAGGGACCTCTACCACCAGCAAATGAATTTCCTATATTCACTTGGTATGTATCTTTTTTTTTTTCTCTCTCTTTCCTTTCTGACACGTGTACTACATCAAGACACGCGACACTCTATGAGCTCATCACAATGATTCGCAATTCAGCGCCCAATACACTCGAGTACCGCCACCCTCTCTCACGCTATTCCTTTTGCTCGCACGATCTACGCCGACGCGGGCCAACGTGGACAGTTGGCACAGAAGGACCCTGGAGTCGTGTATTCGAGCGACACCCTCGAGCTGCTTCCGCTCGCTGACGCTAACGCCGACGACGACGACGACAATAAAAGCGACGGCACAGACGCCGTGCAGAGCAGCACATTGGCGCGACAGAAGGACGCGCGCACGCTCGACGAGCTGTGATTCGTGCCAGGCGACTACCTCTGCATCGCCGTCATTCTCCCAAAGAACGTTCAGACTGGCGAGACGTCCGTTACCCCACCCCCGCTGCAGAAGGGCCCTGCATCCGCAAATGGGTGGAAAATTGCTGGTGCTGGTGGTGTCGGGCGTGGTGCGCTTAGCTCGTCGGGGCTGGGCTCGGCGCCTGGTGCTCGGCGTCGAGGGGGTCACTGGCGTGGGGTATCTGACGTTCCACCGCAGCCTGCGCGTGGACTTGGGGAGCGTGGAGCTGGAGGAGCCGCTCGTGGTTAGCAGGAGCGGGATGAAGGGCGGTTCAGGGACGACACCGGGCCCTCCCTCCCTTTCCCACTCCCTCCCGTTCAATCGCACCGACGCGATGAACCAACTTCAAGTTATTCTCTATCCACTAGCGGCCTAGTAGTACAACCCTACTTGAATGTTTTCCTCTTCCTCTTCAGAGACGCATCACGGCATCCGAGCGTTGCCTTGCCGAAACACTTTGCTTTCTTCCATTAGCGAGTTTTAGCGTTCGTGCAGTGGGTATTGGACAAACGTTGTTAACCTGGTTGTAAATCTATTCTGTACATCCACACATACTTGTAGACAAGCTTGCTCACGCCTCAATGCAACCGTCCCTTACAAGGAGTGACAATCCGACATACGATATCAATGACCATGTAAGTGCTGGCATGGTGTCTATGCCTGAGAAGGGCATATTCACCTATTTGGCATCGTCGTTACGCTACCAAATTGGGCGTCTATATTGTATCACCCAAATCCAGCAAATCTTTCCACGGTCAGAGAGGGCGCACAGTCTTACACTGGCAGTACAGTATCAGCACTTTCCTAATAACACGTTGCCTCCGTCCCATCAGCATGAGTCAATCTCCCGCAGTTGGCTCGTCCTCCCCTCCCATACCGACTGCGTCCTCTTCGAATTTCAATGTCATCTTCGACAATGCTCTCAAGGAATATAAAAAGAAGACTAAACAGAAACTTACCGCTCATCCATTTGCTGCCCAGCTCGATAAATGTGACTCTCCGGCGGCGATTCTGGCGATTCTTCAAGACCAGGTCGACCAGTTCAACGAAGCCCAGAGCAGCGACGAGAGATTACAGAGATGGCTTGTTCCAACGATCAACGTCCTGCAAGCATTTTCGGAGACGCTTGGCGAAGGGATCAGTTTGGTGAGTGGCGATCTGCTGATCTGTCGACGATCTCTCTCCCATACCGATCCTACAGGTTTTCTCTCCTGCCAAGGTGATATTCGTCGGTGCGGGTGTCCTCCTTCAGGTCAGTAACATCGTCTGTTCGTTCGTGTGGGCTCTTTTGACGCCGGAGCCTCCTGTTCTAAGACGGCCAAGGAAGTCGAAGCGAGCCAAGAAATCATTATCGATATCTTCGAGCGCATAGAAAATTTCTTTCGACGGCTGGAGGTTTATACCAAGGTCCCACCAACTGCTGCGATTACGAACATGATGGTGAAGATCATGGTCGGGGTACTTGATATCCTTGGGACGGCGACTAAAGAAATGAGGCAGAGCAGAGCGAGTGAGTTCACCCACCATTAAGGTCGATCGAGGCTCAACTGTGTTTAGAAAAATTTATCAAGAAGATTGCCGGGATCACGAGGTTGGATGATGGCTTAAAAAAACTCGATAAAATGACGAACGAAGAGGCCCGAATGGCGAATGCGGAAGTGATGAGACTTGCTTACGATATTGACAAGAAGGTCGACGGAGTCGACGAGAATGTTAAAGGCGTCGGCGCACAAGTGAAGGACGTTGACGAGAAGGTTCAGGGAGTCGACGAGAAGGTTCAGGGAGTCGACGAGAAGGTTCATGGCGTCGCCGAGAATGTCAAAGCTGTCGATGAAAGGGTACAAACGGTCATCAACGGTGGGTGAAACGTGTTAGCTTGTCATCGACGCCATCGCTGACTGCTTTTAACTATCGTCTAGACGGCAAGAAAGCAGCGATGATCACCCAAAACGTGGCGTGCAATCTAGACCATGTAAAACGTTCGTCATTGGTCCAATTTTCTTCCAGAGTCGAGCATCTAACACAATCACAGGGAGGCAAATGCTTGACAGCCTTAGAAAATGGCAATCCCCTTCCGATCCGTCCATGAATCACAACTTCGCATCCGATCGTCATCACGAGGGAACGGCCGTTTGGTTCTGTGGGGGCAGCAAGTTTGAGGAATGGAAGGTGTCCGGCTCGCTACTCTGGATCCACGGGAAACGTATGCCCCCCATTACTCTTCGTGGCTTCCGTGATCTGATGGAAACCCCGTTCCGTAGCGGGCTCTGGAAAGAGCATTTTGTGGTCCGTCGCTTCATAACTCTCGTATATCAAGTGACTGATGATTACCGAGAATGTAACGTTTTGGCCCAATGCTACCTTCAGTCTTGCCTTGACCTGCGGACTGGAAACCGTGTCGACGACGAGAGCCAACGCTAGTCCGAATGACGCCTGGAATAGCTGAATGATGACAAGAGAGGACCAAAGAATGTGGCCTCTATAGATAAGTCCACAAAGGGACAACAAGACAAGCAGACACAAATGAAGGGATAGCAATGCAATTAACAGGGACCAATCATGCTAGTCGTGAGGTGGTATGAGAATACAAAGCTAAGGACCGTACTGCCCAAAGCTGCTACCTATATACTGCTCCAGGGACTGGGTTTCAACCTGAGTCCCAAGCTAAACTATGATAAGAGAGATAAGCATATTGCTTATCCTCCAATAACATCAGTCCATCAATGATGCGCCACGGCCCCACAACATGAGGCGAACAGCCTTAAGGGCCATCAGGGATAAGAGTCACTATGACTCACCCAAACAGAGATATACTCAATGTGGCTAGTCCATCAGAAATATCCATCAGAACCCTGAGATAAGGTGTCACGTGCGGATCATGTGTCATGGCCAGTGGTGTCACCAAGCCAATGAAAGTACGATTCGCATTGCCTGTGAAGGCTGAAGACCCCCCTGAAGTGCGGTTCACTGAAGAAGAAGATGAAGATACGCTGCAAATGGATGCAGATGAGACATATGAGGTCGCGCGAATGTTGAGTACTGAAGATCATTTCATTGTGGACAACAACACTGGCGATGTCATTCGTTTAGGAATGTGTAAGTCTGAGTCACATGATTAGTCATGTGATCAGCAACCCCCAGACCACGTGAATCTGGTCTAAAGGATAAGTCACAGGGGAACAGCGATTGCCTCAGGTCGAGATATAATTCCTGAGAGGGTATAGTTGGATGCGGGATTCCCAACATGGTTGTTACGTCCCGGGTCATAGTAAGTATCTGACCTAACCCATAAGCGATGGGACGTGATACTAGGGGGCTCTTATCTGATGACTGATGGTTCGCATGACTGATGGTTCGCTGACGGATGATAACTCGCTTACTGTACGATACGATGACTGACGGCTGACTGACGGATTACGATACGATGACTGATGACTCGTAGTAGGATGACTGTATAACCGTGGATGATTACCAGCAGATTAGTAGTAGTGGCGGTCTCGCTGACGAAGGCGGATCGCGCGAGTAGTTTATAAGGAAGCTATCGACTGTTGTAGTCGATAGCTTGGATTTCTTGTACACTTCTCAGCTTGTTATCCAAAGCCGGTTTCCACTCTCTATCCCTCGTCCTTCGGGGCCGTGTATGAAAGAGCAAGTCGACAAGTATCAAACTCCGCCTACGCGCATTGAGACGTTACTCAGCCTTTGTGCTTGAGTAGGATTATTGCTAAGTCACCGCGTTCATCTTACGTTGCCTAAGTCAGGCTCACGTGCTGCTCGCACGTAACATTAAATCCAAGCTCTTTTAAAAATCGAATGCCGTGGCGACTCTCAATACCAAAGACGGCTGGGACTTTGTACCCTATCGCATCGACTCAAGAGAACGAGACGCACCTACTCGATACCTTGTAGGACGAGTAAGGTGGCGACACGTACCAGACACCAGAAGGACCGACGAAAACAACACCGGATATTACGCAGAAGCAGCTACATCACAGCGCTTCCACCCAGTAGTGTTCAATAGGGAACGCTGTTGTTGGGTCGAACTCAGGTGGAGCAACACCAACAGCTACTTTGAAGCGACACGACCGGCCGCCGACGACCTCAATATCAACATCCCATTGATAGACGCAAGACCAATTGACCAACAAGGAGCCATAGACGGCCAAGAGGAGGAATAAACCTCGACACAGAACCACCGAGGGCCGAATTTCAAATACGAACGACTACCCCAGTCCCGTCAAGTCACACCAGTACACGATCACCAACCCCACAAAGTGAAGCAGAACCAGAAGACATCGTAGCACAGTCACCAGAAATCGACGCGCTCGTCGCACAAACAGCTGAGTTACATATCCCCGAACCAATTCGAGGAATACCATACAGCTACATGACTACCCGGACAGAAGTATCACCACCGCAGCTCGTCATCAACGAGCAAACAGGTCACGTACAACAGTTACAGCCAGAAGACGTGCAAGCTGCCAATCGAGCAATGGGGCCAGATGTGCCCGACGCACCAAGTATTCCAGAACACGACATGTTCCACGAGTTTAGGCTCAATCGGAACCGAGTACCCTCGCCTGCAAATAGGCCATTTCCACCCGCTAGAGGACCACCAAGCGGCGGAGGAGGACCGCCCAACGGCGGATGGCCACAAGGCGGAGGAGGAGGAGGAGGAGGACCACCTCCGGCAGGACCACCTCCAGCGGGACCAGCAATAGCTAACCAGAACGGCAACGACAAATTCATTGGTAATCCGCCACCAACATTCACAGGAGCAAGATCACAAGCAGAGGCGTTCATCCTTCAATGGGAGGTCTACGCGGGCGTTAACGCCAACCATTCAGCCATGAGGAACAAGTACCAGAAAGCTATGTTGTTCCTCACATACATACAAGGAAACGCGGTTAACCAGTGGGTAATGTCCGCAAGCCGATGGCTCGTCAACGAAGTCGCCACTGGAACAAACCAGTTCGACAACAGGTTATGGGAGAACCTTCTCAGCGCATTCCAAGACAGTTCGGCGACGTTCTCAGCAAGGAACGAGCCCAAGCCCAGCTCGACGCTGGCATACACATGAAAGACGGAAAGATCGACGACTACATCGCCCAGTTCGAACAACTAGTTCGACATGCAGGGTACAATATCAACGCCGAGCAGACGCTCAAATACTTCACAAAGGGGCTACCAAGAGCGCTGTACGAAACCATGTACCAGCACGACGACCCCCGAAACTACGAAGAATGGAGGGAGTCTGCCCTGAAAAGGCAGCAGAAATGGATTCATATGCAAACAGTCAGGGGAAACCTTGACGCGTTCAAACCAGGACGTACGACAGGAGGGGCACTAGCTAAGTTGCTCGCCCCACTCAATGACGATAGAATGGACACATCAGCAGATCGTGTACGAGGACGGCTAGCAGGAGCCGAAGAAATTATAGCAAATCACCCTAGGAACAACAGACCACCGTTCCCACCACGAGGGGGATTCATTCAAAGACAGTTCAGACGAGACCATAGTCAAACGCAGTGTTACAACTGCCAGAAGATGGGGCACATCAGTCGCGACTGCAGACAACCTCGCAAACGTCGCGACACCAAGCACGTACCACGGAGGCGACTACAGAAGCCTCACAAACCAAGGAGGAGAAAGCGGCGGAATGGCTAAGAGGAGTAGCAGGAGACGACGAGGAGGTCAAAGACCTGGTCCTACAACAATTATGGGACAGGATTTTGGAAGGCCTGAACCCGGCGGCCTGGGTAAGGGCAATAAATTGTAACTCGTGTATATTATGCGCTACCGTTCTATGCGAGTACCAGTGTCAATTCGCGCAAGTTACAATAAGGCCGACATCAAAGCGTTGGTGGACTCTGGAGCCACCGACAACTTTATCCATCCACAATTCGTCAAAAGGATGGGATTGGGACAACGGGCATTAGATAAGCCAAAAAATATCTACAACATCGACGATACCACTAATAAAGCGGGCAGATCACACACTACCTCACGCTCAATGTGGAAACAGGAGGAGCAAAAAAGGAAATGCGATTCCTCATTACGGACATAGGAAAAGAAGACCTACTATTGGGATACCCATGGCTTGCGAACTACGAGCCAAGGTTTAGCTGGCGTCATGCCACCATTGACGAAAAACAACTCCCCATAGTATTACGATCGGTCAACCCGAACGACAGAAGAGCAGTGCTGGCAAGACTGCTCCAGGAGGAAGACAATGACGTGCGAGTATCACGCATGTTCACCGAAGAAAACAAGATACAAATAACGACCCAATTAAACGAGCAAGTGTATGGACGAAGATCGGCGGTTGAACTCGCGATCGACGCCAAACAATACACGAAAGCGGTCGACATACCAAAAGAATACCAACAATACGCAAAGTATTTGGAGAAGAAGAAGCAAAAAGATTCCCACCGAAGAGGAGTTGCGACCACGCAATCGAATTCAAAAAGGGAGTACCAGAAGCCATTGACTGCAAAGTCTACCCGATGACAAGAGTCGAAGATGCGGCACTAGACGAATTCATTGACGAACAGGTGGAGAAGGGATACATTCGTCCCTCAAAATCCCCGTACGCATCGTCATTCTTTTTATCAAAAAGAAGGACGGAAAGCTACGACCAGTACAGGACTACCGAAAAATCAACGACTGGACAATACGGAATCAATATCCGTTACCCCTCATCAATGATCTAATCAAAGATCTCGGTGGGGCGCAAATCTTCAGCAAATTAGACGTTCGACAAGGCTACAATAACATACGAATCAAAGAAGGCGACGAACACAAAGCAGCGTTCAAAACACGCCGCGGACTTTTTGAACCAACCGTTATGTACTTTGGACTGTGTAACTCACCCCTACATTCCAGAGTTTCATGAACGAGATCTACCGCCCCATCATAGCAAAACACGAAGCATTAGGAACGACAATACGAGTCTACATGGACGATATCGCCATCGCTACAAAACGACAGCCACACGCTCCAACGAGACACCAAGAAGCAGTCTGCGACGTTCTTGCCGTCGCTCAAAAGCACGACCTCTTCTTCAAACCAGAAAAGTGTACTTTCAACGCGTCTAGCATTGATTACCTGGGGGTAATCCTTGAAGAGGGGGTAACACATATGGACCCCGTCAAAATTTCAGGCGTTCGCGACTGGCAATCCCATCATCGGTAAAGGACGTACGATCTTTTCTTGGTTTCTGCAATTTCTACCGGCAATTCATTAAAGGATTTGCTGCTATTGCCAAACCATTAAACGAGCTGACACGCAAGGACGAACCATGGGAATGGCAAGAACGACAACAAACAGCGTTCGATACGCTTAAACAAAGAGTTACCGAAGAACCCATCCTCGCACACGCGGATCAAAACCAACAATTTGACCTAGAGGTCGACGCATCCGGATTCGCAGTAGGAGCGGTACTACTACAGAAGAAACAAGATGGAAAACGACACCCGGTGGGATATTACTCAGCAACGCTCAACGCAGCAGAGCGCAACTACAACATCTATAACCTCGAACTACTAGCCATAGTAAAGGCGCTGCGAAACTGGAGGCATCTACTCGCAGGATCGCCACATAAAGTACGCATATTTTCGGACCATCTAAACCTCCGATACTGGCGAGATCCCCAGAAAATCAGTAGGAGAATAGCAAGGGAAGTCTTGGAACTGGCCGAGTACAACTTCGAAATACACCACGTCAAGGGAACCGCCAATGGAAGAGCGATGCCCTGTCAAGACGCCCCGACTATGACCAAGGGGAAAAAGACAACGAAGACGTCACGGTGTTACCAAGCAAACTATTCGTACGAACCATCAAAACCACAAGACCACAGGACGAGCAAAGGATACGCAAATGGGTGGACCCACACAAACTAATCAAAGCCGATGGATTGTGGTGGTATCAGGGACAGAGATTGGTCGTCACGGGGGGGCCAGACGAGATCAGAGAAGTAATTCGTACCCATCACGATCCCCCAATTCACGGACACCCAGGAATAAATCGAACGACGCAGCTGGTAGAGCGACAATACTGGTGGCCGACAATGAAAAACGACATCGCGGACTATGTGAAAGGGTGCGCCGATTGTCAACGATGCAAAGTTAATACGCAAAAGACGAAAGCACCGTTACAACCACTGTTCCCAAAACCAGAAGCGATGCCGTTCGAAGTCGTGGCACTAGACTTCATCACGAAGCTCCCCAAGTCGAGGGGATACGACTCCATCCTAACTATCACTGATCATGATTGTTCCAAGGCGTCCATATTCATACCATGTGTTGAGGAAATATCAGGAGAAGAGACAGCAGTCCTATACGCCAAATATGTGGTGGCGCGATTCGGACTACCATCAAAAATTATCAGCGACCGCGATCCCCGGTTCGCATCCAAGTTCACGAGAGAACTGTGCCGAATCCTGGGGATTCAACAGAACATATCGACGGCCTACCATCCCCGCACCGACGGACAATCAGAACGGAATAACCAGTGGCTGGAACAATACCTCCGATTCTGGGTCAACGAGAGGCAGGACAATTGGGCGGAGTATCTAGCGCTGGCAGAATTCGCGCACAACAACTGGACCAATGAGTCCACACGCGAATCACCATTCAAATTACTAATGGGATATCACCCGCACACTGACTGGACAGATCAGCTATCACCAATACCACGAGTCGAGACAAGACTGAAACAATTGAAAGAGATAAGACAACAAGCGCAGGGACAAATGAAGAGGGCGCAACAGTCATGGATTAAAAATCGTGACACACCAAGGTACCAGGTAGGAGATAAGGTCTGGCTCGAGGGACGTCATCTACGCACCAACCAGCCAACCACGAAGCTTGCGCCCAGACGACATGGCCCGTTCGCCATCACTCAGGTGATGTCGCCTGTCAATTATCGGATAGAACTTCCCACGCAGTGGAGCATCCACAATGTGTTTCACACAGATCTTCTCACACCTTACAAAGAGACGGTGACTCATGGCACCAATTACCAAAGACCACCACCAGAGTTGATCGATAACGTGGAAGAATACGAGGTCGAAAGAGTACTAGACTCCAGGAGAAGGGGGCGAGGGCGCAAGCTGCAATACCTAATCAAGTGGAAAGGGTACGCCGACTCCGATAATCAATGGGTCCCATGGGACGATGTACACGCGGACGAGGAGATAAGGAAGTACAAACAAGCCAATCCAACCGCCGAGACTCACATAAAAGCAGTCTCGACAAAGGACGAACCTTCCAACACCTCTTATAACATGTCCTATGTCCCACTCACCATTGTCGCCATTGACGAGATCCCCTACATCAACACCCTCACCACCTACGACGACAACAACAATGTGGACGACCCCTTCTGCTCAGCAGTCGAGCACGTCAGGGCAGCAGCAGAACGAGAACAAGATGAGCGAGACCTGGCCGAGGCTCGCAGGCGATTTCCCACACCCGCAAGCGGAAGAGTGGAGGAGGATGAGGAGGGACTACGGCCTGCTGAAGGAGGTCATGACCTCTTGGCGGCTGGACCAAGTAACGAGGATGACGCCACAGGAGAGACGGACGAGGATACAGAGGTTGACGTGGCAAGTATCGTTCAGCCCTCCACCGCCTTCACCTCCACTACCGCCGTCGATCAATACAGCGACGACTCCTCCGACGGATCGTACCACGACGCAAACGTTATCTGCACCAGGTGCGATAACCCCCAAGACTATTGCCATTGCGCACCCATGCGCATCCCCCCGCGAATCACCAACACCGAAGAAGAAGAAGACGTCGACATCACTGACGTTACCAACGAAACCGTGGATGACGAAGGAGGAGCACCTCCGGTTGCTGTCATCTACGGCCCGACTGCGGTGGAGGGATACGCCATGCGAGGACTCCCAACCTATGCCGAGGCACGCGACGCCTCACCCATCAATACGCGCCGAGCGAATGCGCCGAGGCGCTCTCACCGTGCCCTATCGCCTACTCCCGGCGGATTCGTCCTCAACAATGGGATGAATTGGGTGCCGATGGTGATCGAGCACGAGGGACGTCGCATCCCCGCTCGGTACGTACGAGTACGGATGTGCGACAACCCCGAGGTCTTCGGCACCATGGGTGTTACGTTCCCACTGAACGTTGATCCGACTTGGATCCGATGGGTCTTCCTTGCTTCAACACTGAGCAAAGCGCGCGGCTTCTGAACTCAGGAACGACTTGTACGACTTGTAAAGGGCGAATAACCAATAAGATCCCCTTTGTACCGCCTAGCTTGAGGTTCGTTTCAAGGTGGCAGCGCCTAACACTTAAGTTGGCAACAAGATAGTCACAATGAACAATGACTCTGCTATAAGACTGTCTGCACCTCTTGAGAAGTATACAAGTGGGTTTTAAGACAACTAAGCTAGCGAACTATAGCGCAGCTCGTATAGTATATATAGTACTTCTGATACAACCATAAAAGGTAAAAGTCCATCAAGCCATCAAGGCGACAAATACAACAGTAGTGAATAATAAGCATGATGACTCACATCAATCAGCACATGAATAAGGCATGAATCAGCCATAAGTAAGCGTCCCCACCAATGAGTGACTGAGCACCTCCAACTAGTGAGTAAGCGACCCTGGGACATCAATAAGCCCACCTCATCGCATCAGTAAGCGAATATCAATAAGTAACCGAATGAGTAAGTGAATGTCTAAGCATCACCAAATATCGACAATGTCAGTAGTAAGCCAATAACGCATCTGTAAGCAATGGCTCCGGCGCTAACACAGGCGCTCCTTGAACTAATCCATCAATAACACTTTCCCGAAAGGGGATCAAACCCGGCCCGCTGGAGTGCGTCCCAACGGCAACCACGGCCCGCTGATATCGGCAGCCTCAGGTCGCTGGTCTTACACCACACAATCGCTGTTTGTCGTCGTTGGTCGTCTTCAGGACACAACTGTCTTCCGCCAATTCCATGGCTTCGTCCAACGTCCTTGAGTTATTAGTTAGGCCAGATACGTACTGTGACCTGGGACAATTCCATCCTTGCGCGCCCCCTGACTTATTGCTTAGGTCAGATCCCGTGACCCGGGGTTATCACATGATCATATCACGTGACCCTCAACCGTCCTGTGGTAATTCTTCTGCCAGCATCTGTAGTCCTTCCGCGAGTTATCAAGTCACTCACTAACTGCCGGACTCTGCACGCCTCGTCATAGGCGAGGTAACTGTCGTCTTCTGCCGCTACGAGTGCGCGTACGGCCTCTTCTTCTTCGATGTCTTCTTCGGCACGTGACTCCCAGCTGTGCGCTTCTGGGTAATCATGGCAATTCTTCCAGTGCTCATGTAAACACTTGTGCTGTTTCTGTGTCTTGGCAGCTTGAGCAGGGTCTGAGCGTAACAATGGGCGCCATTTGCCCACCTACCGAGGGAGATCCACGCAGAGCCATGTCGTGATATGGGGCCCGCCGCTGAGTACTCTCGCGAGGATCTGCAGTACTTAGGAGCTGACTTCCGGGGACGGCGCCAGGTTGACGAAGCCCTCGCTCGGCTAGGGGATATTTCCCTGGCAGCCGAGGTAAGGCGTTACCGCGCGTCCCAGGAAGTCATCAAGGAGCTCGAGGCAGCGATCAAGCGGCTCGAGGACGATATTTTCGTCCATGTCGACCGCGCGCGCCACTCGGCCAAGCGGCTGGGAAGAGCCCACGCCATCCTCAGGGTGCGAGATGAACACGAGA
>WITN01000682.1:0-47221 GCA_015025155.1 Lactarius quietus | reverse complement strand
GATCACGGTAGAAGAAATGAGGTCAACCAAAGACAAACAAGACGAGACACTATCAAACCTTGGGTAGACCCGCACAAGTTGAAAAGATCAATGGGGTATGGTATAAAGGAAGGCAGAGAAGTAGTTACTAAGGGAAGTGAAGAGCGGAAGTCAATTATTGCCGCTCATCACGATACCCCAGTGCATGGTCATCCAGGAATCAGCAAAACTGGCAAAATAGTAGAACGATACTATTGGTGGCCAACAATACGACAAGAAGTATTGGCGTATGTTAGGGGTTGTGCGGAATGCCAACGACACAAAATCAACAATCGCCCTATTAGGGCTTCACTACAACCCATATATCCTAAACCGGAAGCTATGCCCTTCGAGACTATCGCTCTCGATTTCATCACTAAACTACCTGTCGCCCAGGGCTATGATTCAATCCTTACGGTCACGGACCACGATTGTACCAAGGCATCTGTGTTTATCCCTTGCAATGAGGAGATCGACGCGGAAGAAACAGCAGCACTATACATCAAACACGTGTTCATGCGGTATGGATTACCGAGCAAAATCATTAGCGACAGGGATCCCAGATTTGCGTCCAAGTTCACAAGAGAATTATGCAAACAACTTGGGATCAAACAGAACATTTCTACAGCATATCACCCTCGTACGGATGGACAATCGGAACGAACCAATCAATGGCTCGAACAGTATCTCCGATTTTGGGTAAATGAACGACAAGACAATTGGAATCTTTATCTTCCAATAGCAGAATTCACGCACAACCATTGGCCTAATGAAGCCACGGGACAGTCTCCATTCTTCTTATTGATGGGGCATAATCCTCGTGCTGATTGGAATTCAGCGCCCAGTCCCATGCCGCAAGTGGCGTTGCGCCTTGATCAGTTCAAACAAGCACGGGAACACGCTCAAAAACAAATCATCAAGGCCCAGAAGTCATGGGTCTCACATAAAGATACGCCCAAATTCCAAATCGGGGATCGGGTATGGCTAGAAGGGCGTCACCTGAGGACTCACCAGCCAAGCGCCAAGCTTGCGCCCAAACGACATGGACCCTTCCAGGTTGTCCAGGTGATGTCCCCTATCAATTATCGATTGGAATTACCCACCAAGTGGAGCATTCATGACGTGTTTCATATCGATCTTCTCACCCCCTATCGTGAGACTTCCTTTCACGGACCAAATTTCCCAAGACCTCCCCCTGAATTAATCGATGGCGAAGAAGAATATGAAATCGAGAAGATTCTAGACCAACGGCAATTCGGCAGAACAAGGCGCAAACAATTCCTTATCAAATGGAAGGGGTACCCAGACTCGGAGTCGCAGTGGGTCAACGCCACTGACGTACATGCCCCTGACGCCTTAGCTGAGTTTAAACGGACTCTGAATTCTACTTCCTCACGTATAAAGACAGGCCATTCACTGGATGAAGCACATCAGTTCTTCCTTCGTCGAACAATGACCACTTCCCCTACTGCTACTTCCACTATTTCCTCTCAAACTTCTTACCATCGTCCCACCATTACCCAACCTACCTATGCCGAAGTCGCCGCCGCCTTTCGATGCATCGACCCTGGGGATGTCATCCCCGAAACCCCTGATGTATGCGGACACGACGCTGGAGGACTGGAGGAAGACCCATCGAGCATGGAGGAGGGAGCTCCTACTCGAGTCGAGAACCTCCTTATTCCACAAACGCTTATCAAGGTTCCAAGCGTCTCCGACCTCAGTGACGTGGTCAGAGTTTGTGGAAGTTGTAAGCAAACCGCCTTGTCATGTCCAGGCCATCCTGACGACGCCGACTCCCACATCCACTACGACTGTGGACAACTCATCTACAACTGTACGTGTAACAACAACCCCGTCCGCATCCCTCCGCCGCCAACGCCTCGATATATTAATGTCGAGCCCCCTACCAACGTCATCATGGACCCCTCGACGTCCTGGGGTATTCACATCCGTGCATCCCTCCGAGCCCGAGAAGACGACTCGGATAAAGAAAACCAAAATCCCCTTCAAGTACCGAGACCCCCGGATGAAAGGGTACCATTTGTGCCGAGGGGGACGAGGAGAGGAAGAAGAGCTGGTGTGGGAGCATCAAAAGAGAGTCCTTGCTTCCCTGACTATCGAGGAGGAGGGGTCCCAGCTGACCAACAGCGCGCTAGGGACAAGGCTGACGCCCCCGACGGTTTCGAGCTGAATATTCCTCCCAGATTTATTAACTTCCGCATGACTGAGAACGGGCACATCACTGTCGCCAAGTACGTTCACGTCATGCCTGGCAACAACCCGATTGTATACGGGTGCATGAGGAAAGGGGGGGAAATTCAACAAGGTGAAGTACATGCCGCTCCTGAGCTCGATGCCGAGGATAACGACCGCCAGTACACGCATACCCAATTGCGGTACTTACGACAGGATTACGGTGATCGCCAAGGGGTCGACTTGGCCATGGGGCAGATCCCGGACCGGTCGTTGTGGGCGGAGGTCCTTCGATACCGGGCTTTGACTAGCCGGTACTCCGAGCTGTCGGAACGCATTACTGCTCTGGAAAATGAGCAGTATGTAGTCGGCAATGAAGTCAGGAAGTGTACGCGACGGTTAGAGGCGGCTAATGGACTACAGAGGATCATGGATCAGGAGGTTTCCGTTAGTCGAGGTGCGACTATTATTCCCTGGGTTTTCGAACGTGGACGTTCTGCCTGAAAAAGGGGTAATGTCACGGTTTGACATCGTGCGGATTACTTGTCATCATGTTTACGAGGTCTCGGAGTTCGGGACGCTTACTACTTGGTTATGACTACGATAGTAAGCCGTTATTAGTCATGGACACTTACGCGTCGCCGGTGTTTGGGTTTGCCGGTGTTTCAGGTATTATTAGAACGGACTATGACTCATTACTAGGATAGCAGTACTAGGGTTTGGATTCGAAGCTGCGCTTTAAAGCCAGCGAGTAACTGTATATAACTCGTAGTGTCAAGACCAAGGCTCTTCAGCTTGGTCTTCTTGAATCATCACCATCGTCTCTTCCTTTCCTCTTCGCGTCTTTCCAATCAATCGATTGAAGCTTATCCTTCGGGATACCCTAGTGTCTATCGAAGCGACCTAGTGGCAGTGCAACTTAGCTAAGTTGCCCGTGACTTACAAACATTCATCCATATACTCGAGTATCACGTCACAGACCAGTTCAAGTCGAACTAGCGTTAGGTGATAACGCTACAATTAGTGGACTCTGGAGCCACTGATAATTTCATACATCCGAACTTCGTCAAATGGATGGGGTTGGGACAACGGGTGCTAGATAAGCCCAAAAATATCTACAATATCGACGATACCACTAATAAAGCAGGGCAGATCACACACTACCTTATGCTCAATGTGGAAACAGGAGGAACCAAAATAGAAATGCGATTCCTCATCACAGACATCGGAAAGGAGGACGTGTTACTGGGGTACCCATGGCTTGCCACCTACGAACCAAGATTCAGTTGGCACCATGCCACTATAGACGAGAGACAACTCCCTATAGTGTTGCGATCGGTCAACCCATGCAACAGAAGGGCAGTATTAGCAAAGCTGCTAACAGAAGAGAAAGAAGGTGCAAAGGTATCCCGAATGTTCACAACCAAAGCAAAAGAACAAATAGTGGTGACCTTGGATGAACAAGTATATGGAAGAAGGTCAGCGGTCGAACTCGCAGTAGATGCCAAACAATACACTGCAGAGGTCAAAATACTGGTAGAATACCAACACTTTGCAAAGGTATTCAGTGAAGAAGAGTCAAAAAGATTCCCACCCAAAAGAAGTTGCGATCATGCAATAGACTTCAAAAAAGGGGCACCAGACGTAATTGACTGCAAAGTATACCCTATGACAAGGGTAGAAGATGCAGCCCTAGACGACTTTATCGACGAACAAGTAGAAAAAGGGTATATCCGTCCCTTGAAATCTCCGTACGCATCATCATTTTTCTTCATCAAAAAGAAGGACGGAAAGCTACAACCTGTACAGGATTATCGACAGATCAATGACTGGATGATACGAAACCAATACCCACTCCCCCTCATCGATGACCTCATCCAAGACCTTGGGGGAGCGCAACTATTCAGCAAACTAGATGTCCGACAAGGATATAACAATATATGGATCAAAGAGGGAGAGAACACAAAGCTGCGTTCAAAACACGCCGCGGACTCTTCGAACCGACTGTCATGTACTTTGGACTATGCAACTCACCTGCTACATTCCAGAGCTTCATGAACGAAATTTACCGACCAACTATAGCAAAACATGAAACCAAAGGAACCACAATCAGGGTTTACATGGACAACATCACGATAGCAACGAAACGGCAGCCTCAATCACTCAAACAACACCAGAAAGCAGTTTGTGATGTCCTGGAAGTCGCTCAAAAACACGACCTGTTTTTCAAACCAGAGAAATGTGTATTCAACACCCCTAGTATTGATTACCTGGGGGTAATCCTTGAAGAGGGGGTAACATGCATGGACCCCGTCAAAATCTCGGGTGTTCGCGACTGGCAGTCTCCATCATCAGTAAAGGATGTACGATCATTTCTTGGCTTTTGCAATTTTTATCAGCATTTATCAGAGGCTTTGCTACCATCGCCAAACCACTAAACGAACTAACACGCAAAGACGAACCATGGCAGTGGGGGACAAGAACCAAGCAGCGTTCGACATGCTCAAACGACGGGTCACCACAGAACCCATACTGGCACACGCAGATCAAAACCAACAATTCGACCTAGAAGTAGATGCATCAGGATTCGCAGTAGGAGCGGTGCTACTACAAAAGAAATCGGATGGAAAACGACATCCCGTGGGGTACTATTCGGCAACGCTCAATGCCGCTGAATGCAACTACGACATCTACAACCTCGAATTGTTGGCCATCATGAAAGCGTTACAAAACTGGGACATTTGTTGGCTGGATCTCCACACAAAGTACGCATATTCTCTGACCATCTCAACCTTCGGTACTGGTGAGACCCTCAGAAAATCAGTCGACAAATTGCCAGAGAAGTACTGGAATTAGCGGAATACAACTTTGAAATACATCACGTCAAAGGAACCGCTAATGGAAGGGCCGATGCCCTCTCTCGACGTACCGACTATAACCAAGGAGAAAAAGACAACGAAAATGTCACGGTCCTACCGAACGAATTGTTTGTATGAACTACTACAACTAAACCACGACAGGACGAACAGAAAGTACACAAGTGGGTCGACCCCCACAAACTAACCAAAGCAGACAGACTTTGGTGGTACCACGGACAAAGGCTAGTCATCACGGGAACAACAGGGGAGATCAGAGAAGTGATTTCCACACATCATGATCCTCCCATTCACGGCCATCCAGGAATAAACTGAACAACACAGCTAGTGGAACGCCACTACTGGTGGCCCACAATGAAGTACGACATCACCAAATATGTTCGAGGATGCGCTGAATGTCAGCAATGCAAGGTCAACACACAGAGATCAAAAGCGCCGCTACAACCGATATTCCCGAAACCCGAAGCAACACCATTTGAAGTAGTAGCGCTGGACTTTATCACCAAACTCCCGACATCGCAGGAGTACAACTCAATACTTACAGTCACTGATCATGACTGCTCAAAAGCGTCAATATTCATACCATGCAAGGAGGAAATCTCAGGCGAAGAGACCGCAGCTCTATACACCAAACATGTGGTTGCACGATTTGGATTACCCACAAAGCTCATCAGCGACCGAGATCCTTGATTTGCGTCAAAATTTACAAGAGAACTATGTCGGATCCTAGGAATACAACAGAACATTTTGACCACCTATCACCCACGAACGGACGGACAGTTGGAACGCACCAACCAATGGTTGGAACAATACCTCAGGTTCTGGGCCAACAAAAAACAAGACAATTGGGCCAATCACCTCGCACTAGCTGAGTTCGCGCATAATAATTGGATTAACGAATCTACGCGCGAAACCCCATTTAGGTTGCTGATGGGATACCACCCACACACTAATTGGACGGATAAAACATCACCCATACCATGAGTCACGGCCAGACTAGAACAATCAAAAGAGATAAGGAATCAGGCACAAGAACAAATGCACCACGCGCAACAGTCATGGGTCAAACATCATGACACCCCCAGATATCAGATAGGGGATAGGGTCTGGCTCGAGGGACGTCATCTACGGACCCATCAGCCAACCACAAAACTTGCACCCAGAAGACACGGACCATTCAGGATTGTCCAGGTGATGTCTCCTGTCAACTACCAGCTTGAGCTTCCCACACAGTGGAGCATCCACAACATTTTCCACACAGATCTTCTCACACCTTACAAAGAAACGCTGATTCATGGCGTAAACTACCAGCGCCCACCACCAGAATTGGTAGAGGATGTGGAAGAATATGAGGTCGAAAAGGTACTAGACTCAAGAAGACATGGGCGTGGGCACAAGCTCCAATACCTCATCAAGTGGAAGGGTTACTCAGACTCGGATAACCAGTGGGTCCCGTGGGACGATGTCCATGCGAAGGAAGAGATAAGGAAGTTCAAACAATCTAACCCAAAAGCTGAAATTCACATAAAAGCAGCTTCGACAGAACGAACTACATCCTCAACCCCCACAACAATGTCTCATGTCCCACTCACCATTATCAACCTTGACGACATCCCCTATGTCAACACCCTCACCACCTATGACACCACCAACAATGTGGACGACCCCTTCTGCTCAGCAGTCGAGCACATCCGAGCAGTTGCTGAACAAGACCGATGTCACGGTTTGACATGTTACGGACCGGTTATCATCATCATTACGAGGTCTCGGAGTTCGGGACGCTTACTACTTGGTTATGACTACGATAGTAAGCCGTTGTTAGTCATGGACACTTACGCGTCGCCGGTAGTTGGGTTTGCCGGTGTTTCAGGTATTATTAGAACGGACAATGACTCATTACTAGTATAGCGGTACTAGGGTTTGGATTCGAAGCTGCGCTTTAAAGCCAGCAAGTAACTGTATATAAACTGTAGTGTCAAGACCAAGGCTCTTCAGCTTGGTCTTCTTGAATCATCACCACTTGTCTTCTCTTCGCTCTATTCCAATCTTTCGATTGAAGCTTGTCCTTCGGGGTACCCTAGTGTCAACCAAGTGACCTAGTGGCTGTGCAACTTAGCTAAGTTGCCCATGTTTGCCAAGATTCATCCATATACTCGAGTATCACGTCACAGACCGGTTCAAGTCGAACCAGCGTTAGGTGATAACGCTACATTAAGACCAAGCTACAACGTGGCGTCATCAGAAACTACCAGAGAACGTTGTCACAACTGTGACAACTTTTGGTTCCAACACAGAGGCGCTGACAACGTACCACAAAGATTTTGCAAGAATACAGAATACCGGTATAGTAGCACTACAGGCACTACTGGATATCACGCTAGGAGTCGGGAGGACAACCGATCCGTCGCAGTTGAGTTTGTCTACAATCAATACGTCTGGGTAGAAATTTGTTGGTTTCAACCACAGGACGGAAACGGAGAGTGGGAAGGTTTCCGAACAGCCTTAGAAGATCTAGGCTGTGATATCTACATCAACGAACTCACACAAGAAGAACTACAAGAGTTGGAAAACATAACCAACAAACCAGCATCAACTACACCACCCCCATCACCAAGTACTAAGAGCAACGCATCTCTTGGAGCAAGATCATCTTCTCCATCACAACAAGGAGTCAATTTAGCAATCGCTACAGAAACATTACGTCTGGGAGCAATGGCAACCCTTACCTCTCATGTTCAAGCTCAGGCGGCCACGGAAAGTTCATCCGCACAACCGATTTATTCACTCACTACGTCGCCTATAGCACCGACAGTCATGGCATTTCGAGCCCTTACCGACCCTCAGAACCAAGCACCTCCCCCAAATCCTCCCGCAGGGGGAGGTAATGGAGGAGCAGGAGGAGGTAATGGTGGAGCAGGAGGTGGTGGAGCAGGACCACCTTTCGGAAACCCACCAGCACAAATACCAGCAGCGCAAGCACCCGTACCAGCGGCACACGATAAATTCTGTGGCAATCCACCTGCGGTCTTCGTGGGTGATCGAGAAAAGGCAGAAGAATTCCTCATGCAATGGAGCTTATATGAAGGAATCAACTCAACTCATTCCATTATGCGCAGTCCCTATGTTATGACCGTGGTCTGACTTAGACCTCGTCACGCGATGGCGAGTAATGTGACTTAGCAAATGCGTGTCAACACACGAAGGTGTGACTTGTTCCAAGGACCCTTGAAAGAGCCTTCCTAAGAGAGCGGACTAGAAGCGGGATGGAGAAACCCGACTAGATTCGAGAGTGATACAAGAGAGTCAAGCTGTCGACTACATCAGTCGACAGCTACCTTTTATCCTATCTTGACTGTACGCCTTCGTCAGCGATACAGCCACTACTACTATCGCTTGGTAACGTCCACTAATACAAAAACCACAACTACTACTATCATCAGTCATCATACAGTAATCCTCAGTCATCGTACAGTAATAGTATCAGTAATCATCATAGTGCGTATGAGTAAGATTTGGGAGCGACTTGTCATCCCGCTTACATGAGGCAGTCCGTCAAATCGTAACATCACCCCCTTTACAAGGGTGAGCGCCCACGCTCCACAACCCAGCTCGTCACTGTGGTAAGTCCGACATCGGTTTCGTGCTCGTCACGTACCCTCCGCAGCGCATGTGCGTGTCCCAACCTCCTCGATGAATGCATGGCCCTGTCGATATGGACGAAGATGTCGTCCTCCAACTTCTTAATCGCCTGCTCGAGCTCGGTCACAACCTCCATGGACGTGCGGTAGCGCCTTACCTCGGCCTGGAGAGAGATATCTCCCAGCCAGGCGAGGGCTTCGTCTACCTGTCGCTGTCCACGGAAGTCAGAGCGGAAATAGCCAAGCTCTTCGCGAGTGTACTCAGCTGCGGGGCCCATGTCACGGCATGGTTCGGCGTGGATGTCGGCTCGGTAGACGGGGAATACTTCCCCATCGTCCCGAACACTTCGGGGTTGTCTAGCATGCGGACACGCACGTACTTGGCTGGGATTCGTCGCCCTTCGTGTTCGATGACCATCGGTACCCAATTCATCCCGTTGTTGAGGATGAATCCGCCGGGGGTAGGCGATATGGCACGGAGAGGGAGCCGCGTCGCATTCGCTCGGCGCGTAGTGATGGGCAATGGGTCGCGTTCTTCCCTATAGGGGGGTAGACCGCGTGCTTCGTATCCCTGCTCCGCCGTTGGTCCGTAGACAACAGCAACTGGAGGTGGTCGGTGCGCGTCATCCTCGGCTTGGCTGGTAATGACGCGGACTTGTGGAGGTACAGGGAGGGGAGCGCAGTGGCAGTAGTTGGGAGGGTTGTCGCATTGAACACAGACAACCCTTGCTGTGTGGTAGGACTCGTCACTGCTGTCGTCCTCATCTTCGCTGTCGGTGGCGTCGACGGCAGTGGTTGCGAGTGAAGTGGCGGAGGAGTTGATGCTACCAACGGCGGTGGTGGTAAGAGAGGTGGCGGACTGGTTGATACTTGCCTCATTAATAGGCGTATCCTCATCCTCCTCTCCGCTGCAGTCTTCTTCACTATTTGATCCGCCCTCCATGCAGACATCACCTCCTTCAAGAGGCCGTACTCCTGCCTCATCTTCCTCCACTCTTCTGCTCGCGGGTGTGGGGAATCGCCGGCGAGCCTCGGCCAGGTCCCGGGCGGCTTGGTCTCGTTCAGCGGCGACTCTGACATGTTCGAGAGACGAGCAAAACTGATCGTCGATGTTGTTGTTGCCGTCGTAGGTGTTAAGGGTGTCGACGTGGGGGATGGCGATCTCGTCAAGGTTGACAATGGTGAGAGGGACATAAGCCATTGATTTAGTGGGTTGAAAGGATGATGGTGTTCCCGACTTCAACGAAGCTGCTTTTATGTGAACTTCAGCTTTCGGGTTCAATCGTGCGAACTTCCTTATCTCTGCCTCCGCATGGACGTCGTTCCACGGGACCCACTGGTTTTCTGAGTCGGCGTACCCTTTCCACTTGATAAGGTACTGGAGTTTGCGCCCTCGTCCTGACTGTCTGGAGTCTATCACCTTTTCGACCTCGTATTCTTCCACACCTTCAACCAACTCAGGTGGTGGGCGTAGATAGTTTGCGCCGTGCATGCGTGTTTCTTTGTAAGGCGTTAACAAATCTGTGTGAAACACGTCATGGATTTTCCATTGCGGAGGTAACTTGAGCCGATAATTCACAGGGGACATCACCTGAACCACTTCAAATGGGCCTTGTCTCCTGGGCGCCAACTTGGGGGTTGGCTGATTGGTTCGTAGATTGCGCCCATCTAGCCATACTTGGTCTCCTAGGGCGTATCTGGGCATATCTTTGTGTTTGATCCACGACTTCTGCGCCTTTATCATATTCTCCTGCGCGTCCCGACGGGCTTCCATCAGTTGTTCTAGTCTGGTAGATACACTGGGCAGGTTGATTGTCCCTGGCGCCCATTTATCTCTAGGGTGGTACCCCATTAGTGTGAAAAACGGGGTTTGTTTCGTGGTGCTGTTTATCACGTTATTGTGAGCAAATTCCGCTAGAGGTAATTGGGCGGCCCAATTGTCTTGCTTCTGATTTGCCCATAGTCTGAGGTACTGTTCCAGCCACTGGTTAGTACGTTCTGATTGTCCGTCTGTTCTAGGGTGATAGGCCGTCGACACGTTCTGCTGGATTTGAAGGGTTTTGCAGAGTTCCCTCATGAACTTTGCCGCGAATTGAGGGTCTCTGTCGCTGATTATCTTGTTCGGGAGCCCGAATCGAGGGAGTACCTTTTGGGCATACAACATCGCTGTCTCTTCTCCTGACATTGATTCTTGACAAGGTAGGAATATGGCCGCCTTTGAACAGTCATGGTCCGTAATCGTCAGAATCGAGTCATATCCGTCTGACGGGGGTAACTTAGTTATGAAGTCCACCGCAATAACTTCAAACGGGGTGGCCTCTGATCGCGGGTAGATTGGCTGAAGTGGTGCTTTGGTGGGGCGAGTATTGACCTTGTGTCGTTGACACTCGGCGCATCCCTGCACATAGTTCGTGACGTCGTTCTTCATGTTTGGCCACCAGTAGTGTCAAGCTAGCAACTCTTGTGTTTTTGCTATCCCTGGATGACCCGCCGTCAATGTGTCATTGTTACGATTCGCCGTGGTTACCATCGTAAGCGGGATGACGAGTCGCTCCTGAATCTTACTCATATGAACTATGCTGATTACTGATACTATTACTGTACAATGACTGAGACAATGACTGATGAGTAGTAGTTGTGGCGTTAGTATTAGTGGACGATTACTGAGCGTTAGTAGTAGTGGCTGTATCGCTGACGAAGGCGTACAGTCAAGAACTAGTTATAAGGCAGCTGTCGACTGATGTAGTCGGCAGCTTGACTCTCTTGTATCACTCTCAAATCTAGTCGGGTTTCTCCATCCCGCTTCTAGTCCGCTCTCTCTTAGGAAGGCTCTTTCAAGGGTCCTTGGAACAAGTCACACCTTCGTGTGTTGACACGCATTTGCTAAGTCACGTTATTCGCCATCGCGTGACGAGGTCTAAGTCAGACCACGATCATAACAGTCATGGTATTGCTGTATAACTCTCCTTAGTTCTTCGTCACTTCTGGTGGTGACCACCACTCTTCCACTCTTGAACCATACACCGTCTATCTTCTTGAGTTCATAGGGGTTTGCCCATGCTTCGATTTGACTTCCTTCTTGCTTGATGGGAGTTGGCAAAATCCCCGTTATCGTTCGTATGAATATTTTGTTTGGTAGTACCGTGACTTTGTCGTTGTCCTTTTCCCCAGTGTCGTAATCTGGTCTCCTGGATAACGCGTCTGCCCTACCGTTGGCCCTGCCTTTGAGGTGGTGTATCTCGATGTCGTACTCTTCCAATTCCAGTACTTCTCGAGCTACTCTTCGACTAATCTTCTGTGGATCGCGCCAGTACTGTAGGTTCATATGGTCCGAGAAGACTCTGACCTTATGCGGTGATCCCACCAATAGGTATCTCCAGTTCCTTAGCGCCTTTACGATGGCCAATAGTTCCAAGTTGTATATGTCGTAGTTTCGTTCGGCCTCGTTGAGGGTGGCCGAGTAGAATGCTACTGGGTGTTTCTTGCCATCGGATCCCTTTTGCATAAGGACTGCTCCTACTGCGAATCCTGATGCGTCCACTTCGAGGTCATATTGTTCTTTTGGATCTGGGTGAACGAGGATTGGGTTGCTTGTGATGCGTGCTTTGAGCGTTTCGAAGGCAGCTTGTTGGGTTGGTCCCCAATGCCATTCAACATCCTTCCTTGTCAGTTCGTTCATTGGCTTGGCGACGTTGGCAAATCCTCGAATAAAGGGGCGGTAAAAATTGCAAAAACCCAAAAAACTGCATACGTCCTTGACTTTGGTTGGCGTTGGCCATGTGCGGACGCCTGAGACCTTCGCTGGATCTGTGCGTCATCCCCTTTTCAAGGATTACCCCCAGGTAATCAATAGACGGGACATGGAATGCGCATTTCGATAACTTGAAGTATAGGTCATGGGCAGCCGCGACCTCGAGAACAGCTGAAACTGCAGCCGTGTGTGCATGGTCTGTTCGTTGGAAAGAGCCGCAATCGTTGGTGGTGACGGCAATGTCGTTTATATAGATTCGTATTTGCGTGCCCTCTGTGGCGAATTTGGCGATGACTGGTTGGTATATTTCGTTCATGAATGCCTGGAAGGTCGCTGGTGAGTTGTAAAGTCCGAAATACATTACTGTTGGTTCGAAAAGTCCTCGTCTCGTTTTGAACGCAGCCTTGTGTTCATCCCCTTCCTTGATCCTGATGTTATTGTAACCCTGTCTGACGTCGAATTTTGAAAACATGACGGCTCCACCGAGATCATGCATCAAGTCTGTTATTAGTGGTAGCGGGTATTGATTCCGTACCGTCCACTTATTGATGGCTCAGTAGTCTTGAACTGGTCGAAGTTTTCCATCCTTTTTCTTGATAAAAAAGAAGGATGATGCGTAGGGTGATTGCGAGGGTCGGATATACCCCTTCTTGAGGTGTTCATCGATGAAGGCATCCAAGGCTTCATCTTCCGTTCGGGTCATGGGGTATAGTCGACACGATATCGAAGTTGGTGCGTCGGGTTGAAGCGTAATTGCGTGATCGCAAGATCGTCTTTCGGGCAACCTTGTGGACGCGTCCTCGTCGAATACTTTTCAAAAGGCTTCGTATTGCGACGGTAGTACGGCGCTTTTCTCGTCTGTTGGTTTAGCCGCGATGGCGTGTTCGACCGCAGGAACCATTACTCTTCGGCTCCGCGTGTCTTCGTCTAGTTGCGTTATAACTTTCTCTTTTGATGTTGTTAGGAGGTGGGCGAGTACGTTCCTCCTGTCGGTTGCGTTGACTGTTTTGATAGTGACTGGGAGATGCGCTCGATTAATGGTCCCCCTTTTCCAGTCGAATTGTGGTTCGTAGGCCGCCAACCATGGATATCCGAATAGGATGTCTTCTTTTCCTATGTTGGTGACAAGAAACCTCATCTCCTTGTCGTTTCCATTGACATTGACTCGGAGGATGACATATTTTGTTATATGTCTGGCTTTGTTTGCGGTGTCGTCGATATTGTATATTCGTTTGGGCGTGTCTAGCAATCGTGTTTTTATCCCCATTCGTTGGAGAAAGCTTTCGCTCACGAAATTGTCAGTGGCTCCTGAGTCCACTAGTGCTTTTACTTCGGCCGTGTTGTAACGTGTGTGTAGCAGAACTGGAATTCGCATAGATCGGTAGCGCATGATATACACTGAGTTACAATGAAGTGCCCTCACCCAGGCCGTTGGGTTCAGGCGTCTGAAAAATCCGTCCCCATCAACTTTTGCAGTATGATGTCCTTTACGTCGTCTCCTTCGCTGGCTACTCCTCTCAGCCAGTTTTCTGCCTTGTCTTCATCCGTTGCCGGCGGTTCTCCGGTACTCCTTATCTGCTGCTGTCTCTTGTTTCGATGTGGTTGGCGACAGTCTCGACTGATGTGCCCCATTTTGTCGCAGTTGTAACAGCGGACCTGACTGAAGTCAGGTCGATTGCCTCTTTGTCTTTGTAGGTACCCTCCCCTTGGTGGAAAGGGGGGTCGTGGGGTATTGACCACGTCCTCTGCTCCTGCGAGTCTTCCTCTAACTCGGTCCGCGGAGGTATCCATTGCGTCAGGGTGCGGTAGTGGAGCGAGTAATTTTGCCAGTGCTCCCGATTGATTTCTGTTAGCAGATCCCTTGAACATGTCTAGGTTTCCGTGTACCGTCTGCATGTGGATCCACTTTTGTTGCCTTTTGAGGGCCGATGCTCTCCAGTCTTCGTAAGTCCTGGGGTCGTTGTGTTGGTACATTGCTTCATAGAGCGTTCTTGGTAACCCTTTTATGAAGTACTTCAGGGTTTGCTCCGCGTTGATATCATAGCCCGCGTAGCGAACGAGCTGTTCGAATAGAGCGATATAATCGTCTATTTTTCCTTCTTTCATCCTGATCCCTGCGTCTAGCTGGGCCCGGGCTCTTTCCTTGCTAAGCACGTCTGCGAACTGTCGTCGAAAGGCTTGCAGAACATTGTTCCACAGCCTGTTGTCGAACTGGCTGACACCGCGGGACACTTCTCTTACCAACCATTGGTTGGCCGACATGACCCAGGCGTTAACCAGGTCCCCTTGAACGTAGGTGAGGAATAACATAGCTTTTTGGTATTTGTTCCTCATAGCCGAATGGCTTGCGTTGACTCCTGCGTAGATCTCCCATTGGAGTATGAAACCCTCGACCTTAGACCTGTCTCCGTTGAACAGGCTTGGGGGGTTTCCTATAAATTTGTCTGTGGTGTTGCCGGCTCCCTGAGGCATTCCTGGCGGTCCTCCTCCTGGTGGACCTCCCCCTAGTGGGCCTCCTCTTGGTGGGCCTCCTCCTGGTGGGCCTCCTCCCATTGGAGGAGCTCCTTGATTTTGTGCTCTGTACGCTCTTCCTAGCTGCTCGAATGGTCGAGGAGGTGGTTCGTTATAATCGAAGTCGAACCCTCCTGGTTGATCTGGTTCGTCTGGCCCCATGGCTCGTCGGGCTGCTTGTAAGTCTTCTGGGTCCATGTTTACAATGTGGCCCGTTCTCTCGTCGATGACTAATGGCGTAGGTTCTTCGACCTGTGTTTGAGTGGCCATTCTAATTGGGTCAGGGATGTGTAACGTAGCTGTTTGGGCGATGATCTCTTCCACCGCGGTTTCTTCTTCTTGAACGTAGATGACTTCTGGCTCGTTCTCTATGGATGGAGTTTGAGCTCGTTCGCTTGTGTGACTGGTATCCGTCCTTGCTGGTGTCCTGTGCTGGAGTTCTGACAGAGGTTCTAGGTGTGTCTCTTCTTCTGGTGCTCCATCGATTACTCCTTGTTCTTCGATATCTCGTGCTTCTGATAGTGGAATGTTGCAGTTCAAATCGTCTCCGGCTGGTCTAGCCGCTTCGAAATATTCCTGTGTTCGATTCCACCTGAGTTCTACCCAACAACACCTTCCGTGATGAAAGATGATGGGGTGAAATCGCTGAGCTGTGGCTGCCTCGGCGTAGTAGCCGGTATTGAAGTGTTCTAATACTCCGCTTCGCCTGTCGTCTGGTATTGTCCTCCAACGGACTCGATTGATGATGTATCTTGCAGGGGCGTCTCTTTCCCTGGAGTTGATTATGAAGGGTTGGAATTCCCAACCGTCTTTGGTAGTGATCGGCACCACGGCGTGTGAAGGGAGCTTGACTCTAATGTTATGACCGTGGTCTGACTTAGACCTCGTCACGTGATGGCGAGTAACGTGACTTAGCAAATGCGTGTCAACACACGAAGGTGTGACTTGTTCCAAGGACCCTTGAAAGAGCCTTCCTAAGAGAGCGGACTAGAAGCGGGATGGAGAAACCTGACTAGATTCGAGAGTGATACAAGAGAGTCAAGCTGTCGACTACATCAGTCGACAGCTACCTTTTATCCTATCTTGACTGTACGCCTTCGTCAGCGATACAGCCACTACTACTATCGCTTGGTAACGTCCACTAATACAAACACCACAACTACTACTATCATCAGTCATCGTACAGTAATAGTATCAGTAATCATCGTAGTGCGTATGAGTAAGATTCGGGAGCGACTCGTCATCCCGCTTACATGAGGCAGTCCGTCGAATCGTAACACCCTATCAAAAAGCTATGTTATTTCTCACCTACATCCAGGGAACTCCCGTAACCGAATGGGTAGGATCAATGGTGGCTTGGCTACGAGTCCAAGTTGACGTCAACGGACGGGACCCTCTTGACAATTGGCTGTGGTACAACACCCATTCATCATTCATGAGGCAATATGCGGATACTCTCAAAGAAGAAAAAGCACAAACAGAATTGAGAAGGGGCATTCGGATGGAAAGAGGGGATATTGATGCGTACGTGGCAAAATTCGAACAACTGGTCAGATATGCTGGCTACAATATAGATCAACCGATGGTCCTTGATCTATTCGCAAATGGATTGCCAAATAAACTACAAGAAACCATCTACCTTCATGACAATCCCACAGATTACGAGGATTGGAAAAGGGCAGCCATTAAACGCCAAGGTCAATATCTCCATTTGAAAAACAAGATTGATCAGTACAAAATACAACCTCAGCCATCACCACCAATTCAAACAAATTGGAGACAGTTCAGACGCCATCCAGATGCGATGGATACGTCAGCCGATCGAGCTAGAGCCTGAGGACGGTTAGCGCATGCAGAAGACGCATTGGCGCAGCCGAGACCATATCTCAATAATCCACAACCACCTTTCAAACCTCGCGAAGGATTCTTGCGAAGAAGGCAACCTCCCGATCTCAGGGAAGTAATTTGCTACAATTGTCAGAAGAAAGGACACCTCAGTCGTAACTGTTCCCAGCCACGTCAACCACGAAACCCACCTAGACCCTTCAGCAATTCTAGGGGTCTAGAAGTAGTAGATGATCGCTCTGAGACCGGAGAAGATCTCCACATCACTCAAATGGTAGCAGATAATCGCACCACAGAAGAAAGGAAGAATGATTGGCTACGAACTGCGGCTAATGAAACCGAGGAGTTCAAAGCCATGGCAATGCAGGAATTGATGGGGAATAAGGATTTTGGGGACACCTGAACCCGACGGCCTGGGTGAGGGCTCTACGTTGTAATGCTGTATACATAACTCGCTTCCATTCTATGCGAATTCCAGTATCAATCCGAACCAGCAGCAACAAGGCTGACATAAAAACCTTAGTAGATTCCGGAGCAACGGACAATTTCATAAATCCACGATTTGTGAAACGAATGGGACTGGGCACGGCTTTATTGCCAAACCCAAAACAATTATTCAATATCGATGACACGCTAAACAAAAAGGGATCAGTCACCCACTTTGTCGATCTACAAATATTGACAAAAGGAATTACCAGGAAAATGAGATTCCTATTAGCGGACATAGGAAAAGAAGATCTCCTCCTCGGATATCCATGGCTTAGCACTTTCGAACCAAAATTCAGTTGGAAGCATGGCACGATTGACGAAAACGTGTTACCAATCGTGATCAAATCATGTCATCCTAAAGTCAATGTCAACGTAGTAGCTTGTCTACTTTCAGATATCGCAAAAGACAAGATCGTCGCAAAATTAGGGGAGCATAGTTCTATCAAAGGAGCCGCCACTGATCTCGCCATCGCCGCAGGACCTAAGGAAAAGATCCAAATACTGGGGAATATGATGATTTCAAAAAGGTTTTTAGCGAGGAAGAATCTCACCGATTTCCCCCTTCACGAGAATGGGATCATGCCATTGAATTCAAAACTAATGCTCCAGACCATATCAATTGTTCTATATATGAACTCTCACAATTGGAGGATAAACCGCTACGTGATTTTATCACGGAACAACTCAACAAAGGGTACATCAGACCCTCTAAATCGCAGTATGCCTCTCCATTCTTTTTCGTCAAAAAGAAGGACGGAAAACTACGCCCAGTACAGGACTATCGACGGATTAACGAATTCACAATCCGCAACAATTACCCACTGCCATTAATTCAAACCCTCATCAAAGATCTTAGCGGTGCACACATATACACTAAACTCGACGTACGGTGGGGATACAACAATATACGTATCAAAGCGGGCGATGAACATAAGGCGGTGTTTAAAACGCCATACGGACTCTTCGAACCCACCGTAATGTTCTTCGGACTAACAAATTCCCCGGCCACATTCCAAACCATGATGAATCACATATACCGGGACACGATCATGAAACATGACGCAAAGGGGACCACTATTCGAGTTTATATGGACGACATCGGTATCGCTACCCGAACAAATATTGCTGATCATGTCAACGCAGTTCGGGATGTGCTAACAGTAGCTGTGAAGTACGACCTGTTTTTCAAACCGGAAAAGTGCACCTTTCATTCGACATCTCTCGATTACCTGGGGGTAATCCTTGAAAAAGGGGTAACACACATGGACCCTGTAAAGATCGCAGGCATTAAAAATTGGCCAACGCCAACTAAAGTAAAGGACGTACGATCTTTTTTGGGTTTTTGCAATTTTTACCGTCTATTCATAAGAGGATTTGCATCAATTGCCAAACCACTAAACAATCTAACGAAGAAAACAACGGAATGGCAATGGGGCTCAACGGAACAACAAGCGTTCGAGGTATTGAAGAGATGAGTTACAAGTGAACCTGTATTGGCACACCCAATACTGAAGGATCAATTCGAATTGGAAGTGGATGCATCAGGTTTCGCGGTGGGAGCAGTACTACTCCAAAAGAAAACTGATGGCAAAAGACATCCAATAGGCTATTACTCCGCAACTCTTAACACAGCAGAACGAAATTACGACATCTACGACCTTGAACTATTGGCAATCGTCAAAGCCCTACGGCATTGGAGGCCATTACTAGCGGGATCCCCCCATAAAATCAAAGTATTTTCAGATCACATGAACTTGCAGTATTGGAGAGAACCACAAAAGATCAGTCGACGAGTCGCAAGGGAAGTACTAGAATTATCGGAATACGATCTCGAAATTCACCACATAAAAGGAACTGCAAACGGGCGAGCAGATGCATTGTCAAGACGACCCGACTACGAACACAGAGAACAAGACAATGAAAATGTCACAGTGTTACCTGACAAAGTATTCATACGAACCGGCAACACACATCGTACAGGAATGCCTAACCAATCGCTCGCAACGATTACAGTAGAGGAAATGAGGTCAACCAATCAAAAAGACGAACAAAATGAAGACACTATCAAACCCTGGGTAGATCCACACAAACTGAAAAAGATCAACGGGGTATGGTACAAAGAAGGCAGAAGAGTAATTACCAAGGGAAGTGAGGAGCGAAAGTCAATTATTGCTGCTCATCACGACACCCCAGTACATGGTCATCCAGGGATCAGCAAAACTGGCAAAATAGTAGAACGATACTATTGGTGGCCAACAATACGACAAGACGTATTGGCATATGTTAGAGGCTGTGCGGAATGCCAACGACACAAAATCAATAATCGCCCTATCAGGGCTTCATTACAACCTATATTTCCTAAACCGGAAGCCATGCCTTTTGAGACTATCGCTCTCGATTTCATCACTAAATTACCCATCGCACAGGGTTATGATTCAATCCTTACAGTCACGGATCATGACTGTACCAAAGCATCTGTGTTTATTCCTTGTAATGAGGAAATCAACGCCGAAGAAACAGCGGCATTATACATCAAACACGTGTTCATGCGGTATGGATTACCAAACAAAATCATTAGCGACAGAGATCCTAGATTTGCGTCCAAGTTCACAAGAGAACTATGCAAACAACTTGGGATAAACCAGAACATATCCACCGCATATCACCCTCGTACGGACGGACAGTCAGAACGAACAAATCAATGGCTTGAACAATATCTCCGCTTTTGGGTAAATGAAAGACAAGACAATTGGAATCTTTATCTTCCAATAGCGGAGTTTACGCACAACAATTGGCCTAGTGAAGCCACAGGGCAGTCTCCATTCTTCCTATTGATGGGGCATAATCCTCGTGCTGATTGGAATTCGACGCCCAATCCCATGCCACAAGTGGCATTGCGCCTTGATCAGTTCAAACAGGCATGGGAACACGCCCAAAAACAAATCATCAAAGCCCAGAAGTCATGGGTGTTACATAAAGATACGCCCAAATTCCAAATAGGGGATCGTGTATGGCTAGAAGGGCGTCACCTGAGGACTCATCAGCCAAGTGCCAAGCTTGCGCCCAAACGACATGGACCCTTCCAGATTGTCCAGGTGATGTCCCCTGTCAATTATCGATTGGAATTACCCACCAAGTGGAGCATTCATGACGTGTTTCATATTGATCTTCTCACCCCCTATCGCGAGACTTCCTTTCACGGACCAAATTTCCCAAGACCTCCCCCTGAATTAATCGATGGCGAAGAGGAATACGAAATTGAGAAGATTCTAGACCAACGGCAATTCGGCAGAACAAGGCGCAAACAATTCCTTATCAAATGGAAGGGGTATCCAGACTCGGAGTCGCAGTGGGTCAACGCCACTGACGTACATGCTCCTGACACCTTAGCTGAGTTCAAACGGACTCTAAATTCTACTCCCTCACGCATAAAGACAGGCCATTCACTGGATGAAGCACATCAGTTCTTCCTTCGTCGAACAATGACCACTTCCCCTACTGCTACCTCCAGCACTTCACAAACATCTTACCATCTTCCCACTGTTACTCAACCTACCTATGCCGAAGTCGCCACCGCCTTTCGATGCATCGGGCCTGGGGATTTCATCCCCGAAACCCCTGATGTATGCGGACACGACGCTGGAGGACTGGAGGAAGACCAATCGGAGGTGGAAGAGGGAGCTCCTACTCGAGTCGAGAATCTCATTATTCCACAAACGCTTATCAAGGTTCCAAGCGTCTCCGACCTCGGTGACGTGGACCGAGTTTGTGGAGACTCTCGGGAGCCCGACTCAGATAAAGAAAACCAAGATCCCCGCCAAGTATCAGAATCCCAGGATGAAGGGATACCACTTGTGCCGAGGAGGGCGAGGCGAGGAAGAAGAGCTGGTGTGGGAGCGTCAAAAGAAAGCCCTTGCTTCCCTGACTACCGAGGAGGCGGAGTCTTAGCTGACCAACAGCGCGCTCGGGACAAGGCTGACGCCCCCGATGGTTTCGAGCTAAATATTCCTCCCAGGTTTATCAACTTCCGTATGACCGAGAACGGTCATATCACGGTCGCCAAATACATCCACGTGATGCCTGGCAACAACCCCATAGTGTACGGATGTATGAAGAAGGGAGGGGAGATCCAACAAGGTGAAGTCCACGCCGCTCCTGATCTCGATGCCGTGGATAACAACTGCCATTATATGCATGATCAAATGCGGTACTTGCGACAGGATTTTGGTGATCGCCATGGGGTCGACTTGGCCATGGGGCAGATCCCTGATCGGTCGTTATGGGCGGAGGTCCTTCGATATCGGGCTGTTACCAGTCGATACTCCAATTGGCGGAACGCATCACTGCTCTGGAAAACGAGCAGTATGTAGTCGGTAACGAAGTCAGGAAGTGTACGCGTCGGCTGGAGGAAGCTAACGGACTGCAGAGGATCATGGATCAGGAGGTTTCGATCAGTCGAGGTGCGACCATTATTCCTTGGGTGTTTGAACGAGGACGTTCTGCCTGAAAAAGGGGTAATGTCATGGTTTGACATGTTACGGACCGGTTATCATCATCATTACGAGGTCTCGGAGTTCGGGACGCTTACTACTTGGTTATGACTACGATAGTAAGCCGTTATTAGTCATGGACACTTACGCGTCGCCGGTAGTTGGGTTTGCCGGTGTTTCAGGTATTATTAGAACGGACAATGACTCATTACTAGTATAGCGGTACTAGGGTTTGGATTCGAAGCTGCGCTTTAAAGCCAGCGAGTAACTGTATATAAACTGTAGTGTCAAGACCAAGGCTCTTCAGCTTGGTCTTCTTGAATCATCACCACTTGTCTTCTCTTCGCTCTATTCCAATCTTTCGATTGAAGCTTGTCCTTCGGATACCCTAGTGTCAACCAAGTGACCTAGTGGCTGTGCAACTTAGCTAAGTTGCCCGTGTTTGCCAAGATTCATCCATATACTCGAGTATCACGTCACAGACCGGTTCAAGTCGAACCAGCGTTAGGTGATAACGCTACAACCGAGATGAACGAGAACAACAAGAGCGAGACCTGGCCGAGGCTCGCAGGCGATTCCCCACACCCGCAAGCAGCCAAGTGGAGGACGATGAGGAAGGACTACCAGCTGTTGAAGGAGGTGATGATGGCATGGAGGTTGGATCAGGTGGTGAAGAGGACACCGAGGGAGAGACGGATGAGGATACAAATGTTGACGAGGCAAGTATCCTCCAGCCCTCCACCACCTTCACATCCACCACCGCTGTTGATCGATATGACAGCGACAAATCCTCCAACGGATCATACCATGACGCTCATGTCATCTGTACCCGATGTGACAACCCACAAAGTTACTGTCACTGCACCCCTTTGCGCATCCCCCCTCGAGCTGACGACGAAGACAACAACATTACCGAAGAAGCCAATGATGACAAGGACCGATCACCGCCAGTTGCTATTATCTACGGACCAACGGCGGAGGTCGGTTACGAGGCATGAGGGTTACCACCATACCGAGAGGCACACAATCCCTCACCCATTACTACACGCCGAGGTGCCCTGTCCGTACCGTATCGCCTACTCCCAGCAGATTCATCCTCAACAACGGGATGAACTGGGTGCCCATGGTGATCGAACACGAGGGTCGACGCATCCCTGCCAGATATGTACGGGTAAGGATGCTCAACAACCCGGAGGTTTTTGGGATGATGGGGTGGTACTCGCCAATATACCATGGAGACATACATGCCGAGCCATGTCGGGACATGGGGCCAGCAGCTGAGTACACCCGTGAAGAGCTGCAATACCTTCGCGCTGACTTCCGGGGACGGCGACAGGTAGATGAAGCCTTAGCTTGGCTGGGAGACATATCTCTCGCAGCTGAAGTGAGGCGCTACCACGCGTCCCAGGAGGTCATCAAAGAGCTGGAGGCGGCGATCAAGAAGCTCGAAGATGACATCTTCGTACACATCGATCACTCACAACACTTGGCAAAATGGTTGGGAAGGGCACACGCCCTCATGAGGATATGAGACGAGCATGAGACGGACATTGGGCTCACTATGGTGCCCAATTGGGTTGTGGAGTGAGGGCGCTCACCCTTGTGAAGGGGGTGATGTAACGAACGAGCATGGTAAGGGGGATGACGAGTCGCTCCCTAATACTTACTAAAGCGATGAGGACGATGACTGATATGATTACTGTATGATTACCAAGCAGATGTGGACGATGACACAGCAGATTAGTGATGCTAGTAGTAGTGGTGGTCTCGCTGACGAAGGTGGGCTGCAGCATAGCGTTATAAGGAAGCTATCGACTGTTGTGGTCGATAGCTTGGATTTCTTGTATCATTCTCATCTTGTTATCACACCTGAGTTTCTACTCTCCCATCTTCTCGGGTCGATCAACCGTTGAACTGTGGAACTCCGCCTTCATGCGTTGAGATGATACTCAGCCTTTGTGCTAGAGTCAAGGATCTGCTAAGTCACCGCATTCACCTTACGTTGCCTAAGTCAGGCTCATGTGCAGCTCGCACGTAACAGTCGGCATTAGCTTGTCGGCGGCCCTTAGCATGGTATCCATTTCCTTCTTTTTGAGCATTCATGGAAGTCCGTGCAGCAAATGCCAGGCTCGGACACCATTCAAATAATTGGATATGGTTTTGCCCGAGTAGGCTGCAGCCATGTGTGCGATGAACGCTGACAACATGGGCTGTGTCGAGGGGGCTCTTTCAGCTTCGGGGATGGCCTTGTCATCACAGAAGCAGTGCCACATTAAGAGGCCTGCACCATACGCCACGCAGGTGTCTTCCTCCCAAGCATGCAGCATGGTGTCTTTCACCCACTCTTGCTCCTCCTTGCTGATCGCATGGGACCCTGGGGGGATCAGGATGGAGGTGGCCGGGACCCACATTCGAAGTCGGTCTTTTGCGAGGCAGTGTGGGCAAAGTGGCGAAGGCGCGGGTGTGAGATTTTGTGGGTATGGTGCTGGCCCTTTGGCAGGGAGGACAGTAGCTGGAAGGAGGGGAAGGTGGCGTGAGCATGCAACAAGTAGCTTTCTCTGCTTGGGTGCTGGGGGGCTGATGTCTGCTGAATCACCTCCCATTTCTCACGGTCGTGCCAGTAGCCTGAATACCGCTTGCCGGGCCAAACCTCCACGATCAGGCGTCGATGAGGAAGGCCCTGATGTCATCTGGGATGACGATGGGAACCAGAAGGAGTTCGCGAGGTGGGTAATGGCCTCGTGATGGGGCATCTGCGGGGTTTCTCACGCTGGGGATGTACCATGTGTGTAACGATTTATTGCAGTCTGCCGATAACTGGAGGATGCAGCAGAAGACTCAATTGGTTGGCTTATTGGCGCTGCAACCCTTCCACCAGCCTTCAATGACCGCACAGTTGTCTCCATACATGGTGATGTGCTTGCCCTCACCTGCAAGCACGCATAAGTAGATGGAAAGAAGCTCGAAGCCAACAGCTTCGGCCCATTGGATGTCCCTTCCCTGGGACTTCCAACCCTCCACAAGTTGCCATGCCTGCCACCTCCTACCAATCGTAACCGCAATGCCAAAGCCTGAGCTGGCGTCCAAGTAGGCATCATAGTCTCTGAGGGGTCAGGGTTCGGTAATGGGTCTAGAGATGTCTGGTTGGTCGAGCTGGCATTTCCACCAATCGAGGTCATCTGTGGTATCTCGGGGAGGGGTGTGTGGTATGAAAGGGCTATGATTGAATGAGGTGAGCATGGACTCCAAGCAGGTGAGGTGAGCTTGCCCTGCTGGAATGACCAGCACAGTGTGGAATAACTTCCTGTATAACTTCTGCGTCTCAAGGAGGTTGTGCGTACACTTTCCTTCCCACTCTGTGATAGCCGCCCTATATCTGATTCTCTTTTCCTCAAGTAGATGCACGATCCAGGAGCGTAAATCCCAGCTGAAGCTGAGATAGGGCACCTCCGTGCTAAATGGGATAGTTTTGGATACTTCCCACCTGATTCCGAGGCGGCTGGATACCTCGTCAATGTCCACATCGGCATGGGTGAACTCCCTATCAGCCTTGGGGCGTGGGGCGGCGCCGGCAAAGCTGCCAAGTGCAGTGCTGCAGTTGTAACGTTTGGCATGATAAGCGGGATGATGCGTCACTCCCAAGGGCTTACTCAGTAGGGGAACAGACTTATTCAGCGGATTGTATGATTACTGATACTCTTAGTGAGCGATGACTGATGGGTTGATAATACTAGTAGTAGTGGCGGTCCTACTGATGAGAGTAGCCGCCTTGTAACTGTTATAAGGAAGCTGTCGACTTATGTGGTCAACAGCTTGGATTTCTTGTTACCTTCATTGTTTTGCTCTATCCAAGACTTGTCTGTATTCCTGTTCAAAGGACACTTCGTCCTTGTCGTGGATCGACAAGACTATCGTACGAAGACGCTTCTGCAAAACTCTGCCTTCGCGCGTTGAGACGATACTCAGCCTTTGTGCTTGAGTGCTGAACTTGCTAAGTCACCACGTTCACACCTTACGTTGCCTAAGTCAGGCTCACGTGTGTTCCACACGTTACAGCAGTCCTCATCAAATTCCTCAGCTGAGCTGTTTGGCAGAGGTTTTCCTCCATACCATACCCAACCGCCCTCCTGCCTACGACCTCTGTGGGCACAAATCTCATGGGACCATACTGCACACTGCGCGTTGTAGCTGGCCAGATGCTTGTGCAAGATTCTGATGAATATATGGTCGTCGACCCATTTTGCGAGAGGTCCGATCCCGCTGTGTCAGAAAATGTCAGTGCCAGCATCAGCAACCATTCTGTATACACCTCCCGCTGATGTGAGGCCGAAATTGTTGCAGACATTGACCGCGAATTGGTCTTTTGCCTGTAAGCGGATGACGAGCCCTGGCCATTGGGCTGGGGCAGCAGGGATTGTTCTATAGGCCTCTGCCACATCTCGCACTGATGCTTGGGACCCTGGGGGGAGACAGGCAATGAGTAGGGCGACCGTGGCGAATGTGCCCCAGGTGCAGGGGAAGTCATCACTATCGATGCTGGCGTTGATGGCAATTGCATAAGGCGAAAAACTGTGTGGGTGGGAAAAATCATGTACCGCCCAGTATTTGCCAGGCTTCGAAGTTTTAGGAACAAGAGATAGAGGGGAGGACTGGAAGGGGCCGAGAATGCTCTCCACTTGGTCACGCGTGAAAGGGCCAATGTAGCGCCCTGCCGCGAACTCATTATGGACAACAGTGTTATATACGTGAGGTAGAGTACTGATCAATGGATAATTGGGGGGAGCATAGGTACATTGTATCTCAGGAATCCCAAGGTCGAAGCCCTCCAACATTCCTTGCACCAACAAGGGATACTTCCTTTCCAAGCCGAGGTGAGAAAGCGCCTCTGCCCAAGCATCCCTGTTGTAAGGTGTGAGAGGCTCACGCCTTCTCCGTGCGATGGCATCCTTGAGCTCCATGATCTGATCTCCCACACCTGGAGCATCGATGCCAATCTGGGTGACTTGTGGAACTGCATTCCCTCGGGATCTGCCAATCGAAGCAGATGGGCAAACCATCCGCTGCAACCAACCATCCCTGCTCGTTCTTTCAGGCAGTGCTGGGGGAGCCATCCCAAAGTTTGAGACCTTCGCATTTTGCGTAGGTGTGTTCGTGGCAACCGAGGCAAGCCGCACAGACTCTGCCACATGGGCCTGCGCCAGTCTGAAAAAACTCGGGCTTGTCTTTCCTACCATACCGGGGGGTGTCATGTGGGTGCCTCTCTGTTACGATTTGACGGACTGCCTCATGTAAGCGGGATGACAAGTCGCTCCCGAAACTTACTCATGCATACGATGTGGATTACTGATAGTATTACTGTACAATGACTGAGGATGACTGATGATATTAGTGGATGATTACTTAGCATTAGTAGTAGTGGCTGTATCGCTGACAAAGGCGTACAGTCAAGAACCAGTTATAAGGTAGCTGTCGACTGATGTGGTCGACAGCTTGACTCTCTTGTATCACTCTCAAATCTAGTCGGGTCTCTTCTCTTCCCGCCTTGCATCAGCTCTCTTAGGAAGGCACTTTCAAGTGTCCTTAGAACAAGTCACACCTTCGTGTGTTGACACGCGCTGCTAAGTCACGTTATATTGCCATCGCGTGTAGGGTCTAAGTCAGGCCACGTTGACTACATCATAACATTAGAGTCAAGCTCTCCTCACACGCCGTGGCAACAATCACAACCAAAGACGGCTGGGACTTCCAACCGTTCCTAGTCAACACCAGGGAAAGAGACGCCCCTGCAAGATACGTTATCAATCGAGTCCGTTGGAGGACCATTCCAGACGACAGAAGAAGTGGACCACTAGAACACTTCAATACCGGATACTATGCCGAGGCAGCCACCGCCCAATGATTTCACCCTATCATCTTTCATCATGGAAGGTGCTGTTGGGTGGAACTTAGGTGGAATCGAATGCAAGAATACTTTGAAGCGGCCAGACCAGCTGGCGACGATCTCAACTGTAACATCCCACTAGCAGACGCACGAGACATCAAAGAACAAGGAAGAATCGAGGGAGCACCAGAAGAGGAAACACATTCAGAACCTCTATCTCCAGAGCTCCAGCACCAAACACCGGCAAGATTGGACACCAGCCACACGAGCAAACGAGTCCGCACTCCATCAATTGAAAACGAACTGGAGACCATCTACATCCACAAAGAAGAACCCGCTGTTGAGGAAATCATCACTCAAACAGCTACGTTACACATCCCTGATCCAATTAGAATGGCCACTCAAACGCAGATCGAAGAACCAACGCCATTAGTCATCGATGAAAGGACGGGGCATGTGGTAGATATGAACCCAGAAGACCTACAGGCAGCACAACGGGCCATGGGCCCAGACGAACCCGATCAGCCAGGGGGATTTGACTTCGATTACAATGAACCACCCCCTCACCCCTTCGAGCAAATCAACAGAGTATACAGACAACAAAATCAAGGAGGACCTCAAGGCGGAGGACCACCCATGGGAGGAGGACCACCCATGGAGGAGGACCACCCATGGGAGGAGGACCACCCATGGGAGGAGGAGGACCACCGCCCATGGGAGGAGGAGGAGGACCGCCTCAAGGACAAGGCAATACCACGGACAAATTCATAGGAAACCCCCCCAGCTTGTTCGCAGGGGACAGGTCAAAAGTTGAAGGATTTATCCTCCAATGGGAAATCTACGCAGGAGACAACGCAAGTCATACAGCGATGAGGAATAAATATCAAAAAGCCATGTTATTCCTCACCTACGTTCAAGGGGACCTGGTTGACGCCTGGGTTATGTCCGCCAACCAATGGTTGGTGAGAGAAGTATCCCGAGGAGTCAGCCAATTCAACAACAGGCTGTGGAATAATGTTCTACAAGCCTTCTGGCGACAATTCGCCGACGTACTCAGCAAGGAACGCGCTCAAGCCCAACTAGACGCTGGAATTAGAATGAAGGAAGGAAAAATTGACGATTACATCGCGATGTTCGAACAACTCGTCCGCTACACAGGATATGACATCAACGCCGAGCAAACCCTGAAATACTTCATAAAGGGATTACCCAGGATGCTTTACGAGGCGATGTACCAACACGATGACCCAAGGACGTATGAAGACTGGAGAGCATCGGCTCTCAAGCGGCAGCAAAAGTGGATTCACATGCAGACGGTACGCGGAAACCTAGACATGTTCAAAGGATCCGCTAATAAAAACCAACCGGGAGCACTGGCAAAATTGCTTGCCCCACTACCACATCCCGACGCAATGGACACATCGGCGGATCGAGTCAGAGGAAGGCTTGCGGGAGCGGAGGATGTCATCAATACCCCACGACCTCCTTTCCCTCCACTAGGAGGATACCTGCAAAGGCAACGAAACAACCGAGCGGACTTCAGCCAGATCCGCTGCTATAACTGCGACAAAATGGGGCACATCAGCCGAGACTGTCGCCAACCAAGAAGAAATAAATGCCAGCAAATCAGGAGTACCGAAGAAAAACCGAAGACTGATGAAGACAAGGCCGACGACTGGCTGAGGGAGTAGCCAGCGAAGGAGACGACGTAAAAGACCTCATCCTGCAAAAGTTGATGGGGACGGATTTTTCAGACGCCTGAACCTGACGGCCTGGGTAAGGGCACTTCGTTGTAACTCTGTGTATATCATGCACTATCGTTCTATGCGAATCCCAGTTCAGTTACACACACGTTACAACACGGCCGAGATAAAAGCACTAGTGGACTCAGGAGCCACTGATAACTTCGTGAGCGAAAGCTTTCTCCAATGAATGGGGATAAAAACACGGTTGTTAGATACACCCAAACGGATCTACAACATCGACGACACAACAAACAAAGCCGGGTGCATAACTCAATACGTCATTCTCCGAATCAATGTCAACGGAAATGATAAAGAAATGAGGTTCCTGGTTACTAACATAGGAAAAGAAGACATACTGTTTGGGTATCCATGGCTAGCAGCCTACAAACCACAGTTCGACTGGAAAAGGGGAACAATCAATCGAGCGCACCTTCCAGTAATAATCAAAACAGTCAATGTAACCAACAGGAGAAACGTGCTCGCTCACCTATTGACAAAATCAAAGGAGCATATTGTTGACCAACTACAACAGGAAGAGTCGCGAGGCCGGAGGATAATGATCCCTGCTGTCGAACATGCCATCGCGGCCAAACCAAAAAACAAGGAAAGCGCGTACTGCCTCCACAATATGAATGTCACGATTCCACGAATCGCTGGTTCGACTTGAACCCGAAGGCTTTCCTTGTATCACCTCTACGCCAAGCGCATGGCTTGCAACTTAGGAAATACTCGAGAAGGGTGAATAACCACAGATGGTCCCCTTATACGGCGTTACTTGAAGATAACTCTTGACACAAGTGAACAATGATAGAAGAATAGTCACAATGACCAATGACTCTGCTATAAGAATGTTTGGCTATGCCTGAGAGGAATACAGGTGGATGTCCAAAACAACTAAGCTATCGACTACTGGCGAAACCTGCCAACTACTTATAGTACTCCAAGACAGTATTCTAACTGAGCTCGAACTATAGTAAACGCGACTCACGACCTGATCTGCCAATGAGAATTGTCCATCAAGCCACAGGGGCTTATCATGAAACATACAGTACATGAGGCATACGGCCTCACATGAGTCAGAGATAAAGACAACCATATGACTCACAAATGACATCAGAACACAAGATAACAAGATAACAAATGTCTCGGCGCAATATCAGCGCATCAGAATACCTTCCATCAGAATTGACCCATACTGGGAATTGTCCAGACCTTCGGCTATCGGGAATACCGCCTCCGACCTCATGCCTACCATGGTCACATTATACAACGCTATTCCATCTTTGAAGTCCCATGACTTATCGCTTAGGTCAGATACGTGCCATGACCCGGGACTATCACGTGACATAATCACGTGGTCTTCATACGTCCTGTAGTAGAGGTGCCAGCACTGGAGGGTTCTGCATGAACTAGCATTCCACTCACAAGTTGGGCAATCCTCAACGCTTCTCCTTCTCCAATGTAGTCTTCTTCGTCTGTTCCTTGACTCCACACTAGAGCGCGTACCTGCTCTTCTTCGTCGTATTCTGGATCTTTGCCTACCCATTTGTCTGCTTCTGGGTAATCTTGGCAGTCTTTCCAGTGTTCATGCATGCAACGGCGCGTCTTGACGTTGTCCGAAGGCGAGATGATGTCAGATCGTGACAATGAAGCTTTCCGTAAAGTATTTGACGAAGAAGCATCCACAAGACTACCCGACAGACGACCTTGTGATCACGCAATTACGCTTCAACCTAACGCCCCAACATCAATCACGTGTAGACTCTACCCCATGACTCGAACGGAAGATGAAGCCCTGGACGCTTTCATCGACGAACATCTCAAAAAGGGGTATATTCGACCCTCGCAATCACCATACGCATCATCCTTCTTCTTCATTAAAAAGAAGGATGGGAAACTACAACCAGTTCAGGACTACCGCGCTATAAATCGGTGGACGGTGCAGAATCAATATCCGCTCCCACTGATAACGGATCTAATGCGCGACCTGGGAGGAGCGGTCATCTTCTCAAAGTTCGACGTCAGACAGGGATATAACAACATCCGAATCAAAGAAGGAGACGAGCACAAGGCAGCGTTCAAGACGCGAAGAGGCCTTTTTGAACCAGCGGTCATGTATTTTGGCCTCTGCAACTCACCCGCGACGTTCCAGGCATTCATGAACGAAATATACCAACCAATCATTGCAAAATTCGCAATGGAAGGCACGCACATACGAATTTACATGGACGACATCGCCGTCGCCACCAATGACTGCGGTACGTTCCAACGTACGAATGATGCTCACACAGCCGCCGTCGCCACCGTTCTCGCGGTCGCGGCCGCCCACGACCTTTACTTCAAGTTGTCGAAATGCGCATTCCACGTGCCGTCCATTGATTACCTGGGGGTAATCCTTGAAAAGGGGATGACGCGCATGGACCCAGCAAAAGTTTCGGGTGTACGCACGTGGCCAACACCAACAAAAGTCAAAGATGTACGCAGCTTTTTGGGCTTCTGCAATTTTTACCATCCTTTTATCCAAGGATTCACCAACATCGCCAAGCCAATGAACGAGCTAACTAGGAAGGACGTCAAGTGGCACTGGGGACCGACCCAACAAACGGCCTTCGAAACACTCAAGACTCGCATCACAAGCAATCCTATCCTCGCTCATCCAGACCCAAAAGAACAATACGACCTCAAAGTAGACGCATCAGGATTTGCGGTCGGACCAGTCCTGATGCAGAAGGGACCCGATGGCAAGAAACACCCAATAGCATTCTACTCAGCCACTCTCAACGAAGCCGAACGAAACTACGACATATACAACCTAGAATTGCTGGCCATCGTAAAAGCACTAAGGAACTGGAGATATCTGTTGGTGGGGTCACCGCATAAGGTCAGAGTATTCTCAGACCATATGAACCTACAATACTGGCGAGACCCTCAAAAGATCAGCCGAAGAGTAGCCCGAGAGGTACTGGAACTGGAGGAATACGATATCAAGATACACCATCTCAAAGGTCGAGCCAACGGTAGGGCGGACGCATTGTCCAGAAGACCAGACTACGACACCGGAGAAAAGGACAACGACCGAGTCACGGTTCTACCAAAAGAAATATTCATACGAACAATAACGGGCATTACACCAACGCCCATCAGACAGGATGAAACACGAATCAATACGTGGATTAGTCCTCACGAGCTCAAGAAGATAGACAGTGTATGGTTCAAGAATGGAAAGGTGGTAATCACCACAAAGGAGCAAGAAGAGCTAAGGGAAGTCATAAAACAATATCATGATGCAGTAACGGCAGGGCACCCAGGAATAGCAAAAACACAGGAATTGGTAGCCCGATACTACTGGTGGCCAAACATGAAGGCCGACATTGTGGAGTACATTCAAGGATGCGCGGAGTGTCAACGACACAAGGTCAACACTCGACCCACCAAGCACCCTTTGAACCCATCTACCCTCAAACGGGAGCTACGCCATTCGAAGTAATCGTGGTGGACTTCATCACTAAGTTACCACCATCAGATGGATATGACTCAATTCTGACGATCACAGACCATGATTGTTCCAAAGCGTCGATATTCCTACCTTGTCGAGAAGCAATAACAGGAGAAGAAACCGCAATGTTGTATGCTCAGAAGGTACTCCCGCAATTTGGACTTCCAAGCAAGATAATCAGCGATCGAGACCCTCATTTCGTGGCAAAATTCATGCGGGAATTATGCAAGACCCTTCAAATTCAGCAAAACATATCGACGGCCTACCACCCAAGGACTGACGGACAGTCAGAACACACAAATCAGTGGCTGGAGCAATACCTCCGACTACGGGCCAACAAGAAACAAGACAATTGGGCTGCACAACTACCCCTAGTGGAGTTTGCCCATAACAACACGATAAGCAGCACCACGAAACAAACCCCCTTCTTCACGCTAATGGGGTACCACCCTAGAGATAAATGGGCGCCAGGGACAATCAGCCTACCCAGCGTATCCACCAGGATAGAACAATTGAAGGACGCCCATCAGAGCGCGCAGGAGAACATGATAAAGGCCCAGAAGTCATGGGTCAAACACAAGGACACGCCAAGATACGCTCTGAGGGACCAAGTATGGTTAGATGGGCGCAACCTGCGAACCAATCAACCAGCCGCCAAGCTTGCGCCCAGAAGACAAGGGCCGTTCGAAATCGTACAGGTGATGTCCCCTGTGAATTACCGGCTCAAGTTACCCCCGCAATGGAAGACACATGACGTGTTTCACACAGATCTATTAACGCCTTACAAAGAAACACGCATGCATGGCGTAAACTACCTATGCCCACCACCAGAATTAGTCGAAGGCGTGGAAGAATACAAGGTCGAAAAGGTGATAGACTCCAGAAGGTGGGGTTGAGGGCGCAAACTCCAGTATCTCATCAAATGGAAGGGATATGCGGACTCGGAAAACCAATGGGTCCCGTGGAACGACGTCCACGCGGAAGAAGAGATAAGGAAGTTCGCACAATTACACCCGAAGGCTGAAACTCACATAAAAGCAGCCTCGACAAGATCAGCGACACTACCAACCCTCTTACCCTCTAAACCAATGGCTCATGTCCCCCTCTCCATTATCAACATTGATGAGACCACCATCCCCCACGTCAATACCCTCACTGTCACATGGTGACATCGTACCGAACCCTGCGCACACCAAACGTCGCAAGTGCATCCATGAACATTGGAAGAACTGTCAAGATTACCCTGAAGCACACACATGGGTATTAGGTCAGCCAGAATATAGTGAAGAAGAAGAAGTTCGTGCTCTCGTATGGGCCCAGGTGGATGGATATCCTGAGGCAGAAGAAGAAGACTATGAAGTGGAGGAGGACGAAGCCCTCCGTATACGCCAGTTAGTGAGTGGAATGATAGTACACTCGTCGTCTTCAGACACTGGCACAAGCACTACAGGAAGGATAAAGGTCACGTGATCAGATCACGTGAAAGTCCCAGATCATGCCTCGTATCTGGTCTAATCCATAAGTCATGGGACTTCAAGGATGGAAGGTTTTGTATGATGTAACGTTTCCTCGGATGTGAGATTCCCGAGAGGCCGAAGAAGATGTCACGTATAGAAGAGGAGGTCTAGTCCCAGGTCACAGTATGTATCTGACCTAAGCCATAACTCAGGGGACTTCGGTGTTGTATCAAGAATGGAAGATTATGGAAGGTTCTGGAAGGGCCATGGTAGGCATGAGGTCAGAGGCAATTCCTGACAGCTGAAGGTCTAGACATTCCCTTTCGTGGTTCAAGTTCTGATGGAACAGGTTCTGATGCGCTGGTATTGTGCCCTGACATTTGTTATCTTGTTCTCTATTGTTCTATTGTTCTATGTCGTCATTTGTGAGTCATGTGTTACTCTTATCTCTGAGTCATGACAGTGTTATCTCTGACTCATGTGGGGCCTTATGCCTCATGTACTGTATGTTTCATGATAAGCCCCTGTGGCTTGATGGACAATTCCTATTGGCAGATAAGGTCGTAGGTCGTGTTACTATAGTTCGAGCTCAGCTTTAAAGCTAGCTTGAAAGTACTATATATACTAGGCAGGTTTCGCCAGTAGTCATTAGCTTAGTTGTTTTGGACTTCCACCTGTATTCCTCTCAGGTTCTATTCAAAGCATTCTTATAGCAGAGTCATTGGTCTGTGTGACTAGTATCTTATCTTGTTGCCAACTTGTGTGTCAAAGCTATCACCTTGTTAGGCCATTCCAAAGGGACCTTTTCTGGTTTATCGCCCTTCACAAGTTCTTGTTGAGTTGTAAGCCATGCGCTTAGCTCATTGTTTGATTCAAGGAAGCCATCGGATCCAAGTCGGATCAGCGTTTGGTGGAAACGCTACACTCACTACCTACGACAACAACAACAATGTCGACGACCAATTTTGCTCAGCAATCGAGCATGTCAGGGTCGTCGCCGAACAAGAACAAGCCGTCCGGGACCTGGCCGAGGCTCGCAGGCAATTCCCCACACCCGCAAGCAGCAGAGTGGAGGACGATGAGGAAGGAGTACGACCTCTTGAAGGAGGTGATGTCAGCATGGAGGATGGATCAGATAGCGAAGAAGACGGCCGCGGAGAGGAGGATGAGAATTCGACTATTAACAAGGCGAGTATCAACCAGTCCGCCACCTCCCTCACTACCACCGCAGTCGGCAGTGTCAACCAGTCAGTCACGTCACTCGCCACCACTGCCGTTGACGACAACGACAGTGAAGATGAGGACGACAGCAGCGACGAGTCTTACCACGCAGCACGGGTCGTCTGCATTCAGTGCGACAACCCCCCAAACTACTGCCACTGCGCTCCCGTGCCTATACCTTTCCAAGTCCGCACCATTACCAGCGAAGCCGATGATGACGCGCTCCGACCACCTCCAGTTGCTGTTGTCTACGGACCAACAGCAGCGCAGGGATACGAGGCGCACGGTCTCCCCCCCTATAGGGAAGAATGCAATCCATCGCCCGTCTCTACGCGCGAGCGCATGCGACGCGGCTCCCTCTCCGTGCCATATCGCCTACTCCTGGCGGATTCATCCTCAACAATGGGATGAACTGGGTACCAATGGTGATCGAGCACGAGGGACGAAGAATCCCCGCCAAGTATGTATGGGTCCACATGCTGGACAACCCGGAGGTGTTCGGGACGATGGGGAGGTACTCGCCGATCTATCGAGCAGACATCCACGCAGAACCATGCCGAGATATGGGCCCCGCAGCTGAGTACACCCGCGAAGAGCTCGGTTACTTCCGCGCTGACTTCCGTGGAAAGCGACAGGTAGATGAGGCCCTCGCTAGGCTGGGAGATATCTCCCTTCAGGCCGAAGTGAGGCGCTACCGCGCATCCATGGAGGTGGTAGCCGAGCTCGAGCAGGCCATCAAGAAGTTGGAGGACGACATCTTCATCCACATCAACAGGGCCATGCATTCGTCGCGGAGGCTGGGACGTGCACATGCGCTTCGGAGGGTACGTGATGAGCACGAGACGGACGTCGGACTTACCACAGTAACGAGTTGGGTTGTGGAGCGTGGGCGCTCACCCTTGTAAAGGGGGTGATGTTACGATTTGACGGACTGCCTCATGTAAGCGGGATGACAAGTCGCTCCCGAAACTTACTCATGCATACGATGTGGATTACTGATAGTATTACTGTACAATGACTGAGGATGACTGATGATATTAGTGGATGATTACTTAGCATTAGTAGTAGTGGCTGTATCGCTGACAAAGGCGTACAGTCAAGAACCAGTTATAAGGTAGCTGTCGACTGATGTGGTCGACAGCTTGACTCTCTTGTATCACTCTCAAATCTAGTCGGGTCTCTTCTCTTCCCGCCTTGCATCAGCTCTCTTAGGAAGGCACTTTCAAGTGTCCTTAGAACAAGTCACACCTTCGTGTGTTGACACGCGCTGCTAAGTCACGTTATATTGCCATCGCGTGTAGGGTCTAAGTCAGGCCACGTTGACTACATCATAACACTCTCTATATACTCTGGGCGTGAACCCTGCTCACAGCATGGGGAACGTGAGCACTGGCCTTTTCTCAAGGACTCTGCCCTGGCAGGGGAACGTGAGCGTGCATAATGACGCTTGGTGGAGGATCAGGAGTCGCCAGGGACTGCTGTCGACCTGCAAATCTGATGGGTTAAGGCGGGCAGGTGGAGCGACCATGGCGACAGGCAAAAGGCAAGGGCCGTGGGGCAATCGGCAATTGGCGAGGGCAAAGAGTAGGCACAAGGCAGGGTATCACCGGTGTGCGTAGGCAAACGGTGGGAAAGGAGGAAAAACGGCCAATGAGCGCAGGCAATGGCAAAAGGCACATGGTACAAGGTGATAGGCAAATGGCAAAGGCAAACAGCAAAATGGTACAAGGCAAAACGGCAAAGGCAAGGCAAAGGCAAAGGCAAAGGCAAAGGCAGGAGGCAACCAGCAAACGGCACAGGCAAATAGGCAAGCAGCGAGCAACAATGTCACGCAGCAGGGCAAATGGGATGGGCAATGGCAAGGCAGATGGCAGGGCAAGGCAAAACAGCAAAGGAAAGGCAAAGGCAAAGGCAGTACAGGTGAATGGCAAGCGGCAGGAGGCAGGTGGCATAGGCAAATGAGTGTTGTAATGGTGCAACGGTGGGCAATGAGTGTCATGGGCTCAAGGGGCATGGGTGAATGGAGGACGAGTAAGATGACATGGGACGCAAGGGAGAGAAAAAGGAAAAGGCGCAATTAGCTCGAGGTATCAGGAACCTAGAGTACAAGGGGCATGTACCTGCTCCAACATCTCCTTGTCTCTTATCACGCATTCCCAGACTCGCATCAACTCATTTACTTCATCCGCCGTGGATCGCAGATGCTCCTCCTGAATGATCTCAATATTGTAGCCGTCGCCCCGCTTGAGGGAGTCAAACCAATGGAGGCGAACTCGGCTTTGATAGAGAAGAAGGGCTCTTTTGCCGTTCGGCAGCGACTTCCTTGGATGCAACTCGAGATTGAGGAAGAAGCCAGAGATGGCCTCGGCATGAAGTGCAGGCCACACACCAGATTTCTCCATGAACTGGAGCATCATGTTTTTGGCATCGAGCATCTCTTCCCAGGTGAGCTCTTCGTCTTTCCTGATGTGTCTGGTCGGCCTTTGTGCTGCGAGGGGACGCAAGGCAATAGCATCTCTGTGCTGGGCCAGACCTAAGGAATCGTTGCCAGCCTGATTTCTTTCATCAGTCGTGGCATCCCTACATCCCTTGATCGTGAAGTAATCAAGTTTGACGTACTCCAAGTTGTCGATCTTGTTTAGCACATATTGGGCCGGTCTTGGCTCAATCCACACAGGGTGTTATGATCGTGGTCTGACTTAGACCTTGTCACGCGATGGCGAGTAACGTGACTTAGCAAATATGCGTCAACACACGAAGGTGTGACCGGTTTCCAAGGACTCCTGAAAGAGCCTTCCTAAGGGAGCGGACTAGAAACGGGAAGAAGGAACCTGACTAGATTGGAGAATGGTACAAGAGAGTCAAGCTGTCGACTACATCAGTCGACAGCTGCCTTATAACTAGTTCTTGACTGTACGCCTTCGTCAGCGATACAGCCACTACTACTAACGCTCAGTAATCGTCCACTAATACTAACGCCACAACTACTACCCATCAGTCATTGTCTCAGTCATCGTACAGTAATAGTATCAGTAATCAGCATAGTTCGTATGAGTAAGATTCGGGAGCGACTAGTCATCCCGCTTACGATGGTAATCACGGCGAATCGTAACATCACCCCCTTTACAAGGGTGAGCGCCCACGCTCCACAACCCAACTGGTCACTGTAGTAAGTCCGACATCAGTCCCGTGCTCATCGCGTACCCTCTTAAGCGCATGAGCGCGCCCCAATCGTTGCGACGAGCACATGGCCCTGTTGATGTGGACGAAGATGTCGTCCTCCAGCTTCTTGATCGCCTGTTCGAGCTCGGCTATGACCTCCATGGACGCGCGGTAGCGCCTCACTTCGGCTTGGAGGGAGATATCCCCCAATTGAGCGAGGGCCTCGTCTACCTGTCGCTTTCCACGGAAGTCAGCGCGGAAGTACCCAAGCTCTTCACGGGTGTACTCAGCTGCGGGGCCCATGTCTCGGCATGGTTCAGCATGGATGTCGGATTGGTAGATGGGGGAATACCTCCCCATCGTCCTGAATACCTCGGGTTGTCGAGCATACGGACGTGCACATACTTTGCGGGGATTCTCCTCCCTTCGTGCTCGATGACCATTGGTACCCAATTCATCCCGTTGTTGAGGACGAATCCGCCGGGAGTAGGCGATATGGTACGGAGAGGGAGCCGCGTCGCATTCGTTCGGCGCGTAGTGACGGGCGATGGGTCGCATTCTTCCCTATAGGGGGGTAGATCGCGCGCCGCGTATCCCTGCTCCGCCGTTGGTCCGTAGACAACAGCAACTGGAGGTGGTCGGGACGCGTCATCTTCGGCTTCGCTGGTAACGTTGCGGACTTGGTGAGGTATAGGGAGGGGAGCGCAGTGGCAATAATTTGGGGGGTTGTCGCATTGGATGCAGACGACCCGTGCTGCGTGGTAGGACTCGTCGCTACTGTCGTCTTCATCTTCGCTGTCGTCGTCGACGGTGTACGCGCTCGAAAGTGCGTGCGTGAGAGTCGTGCGGCAGGGAGCAGGGGACCAAGGTAGGAGGTACAAGGAATAGTCAGCAGCCTAGCAAAACGCGTCGCGAGGGGGATACGAGTTACAGGAAGTCGTCGAACGAGTGAGGAAATATGAGGGGTTCACGAGTACGTGAGGCTCGAGTTCAAGAAGTCGTCTTCAGCCGAATAAGCAGACCGAGACAAAGTGATACCTAAAGAAGAGGAAAGGGCGGTTAGTGGTCGAGGAAGAGAGGCGAGGATAGGTCTTGAGGGGGAGGAGGAAGGCGACGACGGGCGAGTGGGTTTTCGAGCTGTCTTTCTTCTTAGACCTAGCTCGGAAATCACTGCAGAGATCACACGAGAAAACGTAGAGTGAGAGGGGGAAATTCGACTATCGGATTACACCTAGAACTCGAGCCTTAAATACATGCGGGCCGTATCTAAGATCGTGCGAGCTGAAATCCGTCCAAGTCGAAAGTTGTGGGGTGAAATGGTGGAAGTGGGGAAAGGTAAACGATAGTCCGATGAGAAAAAGGGAGTAGACCCTCAAGAACACGAGGCAGTCGCAAGGTACGATGAAGGAGATGTAGGTAAAGAAGGGAGTCCGGGGATCGGAGAGACGAGGCCGAAGTGCAGCGCTGAGGTAGACAAAGTCGCGCACTAATAGTAAATACAAACGATCAGTAAATAGCAACAAGACAAAAGAAAACAAGGGCGCCCTGTGCCCGAGACAGAGAGCGCGACCTAAAGTGGTCGGGTATGGTCAGGTACTACCGTTCGGAATCGATCGGTAGGGGTTGGTGTTAATGAATGATATTAACGGGACATGGAAGGATTGTCGGGTGAAACGGAGTATTGTTGTAAAATCGATGCGCGGTCGGATCGCAAGGCCACTATGAGAGGTCATCCCGAGGTTGGTTTAGCCAGCGATGGGGATCGATCGGTAGTGAATGAAGGGGCGACGTGGATGGAGAGGCAAGAGGTGAGGAGATGGGGAAAGGAAAGGAAAGGAGGAGAAGAGTGGTCCGAAGTGAGACAACAATGGAGGTCGTAGATATGGGAGAACGTGGCTGATGTCCGAGATAGGTAGACAAACCGGAGTTGGCCGAGCGGTCCGAAACGGTGCGAAAAGACAGTTTTCGGACTCACGTGCTGAGCCGCCCTTACAACGGCAGTGGTGGCGAGCGACGTGGCGGACTGATTGGTACTGCCGACGACGGTAGTACTGAGGGCGGCGATGGACTGGTGGATACTTGCCTCATCAACAGGCGTATCCTCATCCTCCTCTCCGCTGCCGTCTTCTTCGTTATCTGGTCCGTCCTCCATGCGGACATCACTTCCTTCAAGAGGCCGTACTCCCGCCTCATCGTCCTCCATTCTTCCGCTTGCGGGTGTGGGGAATCGCCTGCGAGCCTCGTCCAGGTCTCGGGCGGCCTGATCGTGCTCTGCGACGGCCCTGACGTGCTCAAAGGCTGAGCAGAACGGGTCGTCCACGTTGTTGTTGGTGTCGTAGGTGTCGAGGGCGTCGACGTTGGGGATGACAATCTCGTCAAGGGCGACAATGGAGAGAGGGACATGTGCCATTGAGTAGTGGGGATGAGAAGAGGATAGTGTTTCCGCCTTCAACGAAGCTGCTTTTATGTGGGTTTCAGCTCTCGGGTTTAATCGTGCGAATTTCCTTATCTCTTCTTCCGCGTGGACATCGTTCCACGGGACCCATTGGTTTTCTGAGTCGGCGTAACCCTTCCACTTGATGAGGTATTGGAGTTTGCGCCCTCTTCCTGACCTTCTCGAGTCTATCACCTTTTCGACCTCGTATTCTTCCACGCCTTCAACCAATTCTGGTGGTGGGCGCAGGTAGTTTGCGCCGTGCATGCGTGTTTCTTTGTATGGAGTCAGCAGGTCTGTGTGAAACATGTCATGTATCTTCCATTGCGGTGGTAATTTGAGCCGATAATTCACAGGGGACATCACCTGAATGACCTCAAATGGGCCTTGTCTCCTGGGCGCCAACTTGGGCGTCGGCTGACTGGTTCGTAGATTGCGCCCATCTAGCCATACTTGGTCCCCCACGATGTATCTGGGCGTATCTTTGTGTTTGATCCACGACTTCTGTGCCTTTATCATGTTCTCCTGTGCGCTTCGACGGGCTTCTATCAGTTGTTCTAGTCTGGTAGATACGCTGGGCAGGTTGATCGTCCCTGGCGCCCATTTATCTCTGGGGTGGTACCCCATTAGCGTGAAAAACGGGGTTTGTTTCGTGGTACTGTTCATCACGTTGTTGTGAGCGAATTCCGCCAGAGGTAATTGGGCGGCCCAGTTGTTTTGTTTCTGGTTTGCCCAGAGTCGGAGATACTGTTCTAGCCACTGATTGGTGCGTTCTGATTGTCCGTCAGTTCTAGGATGGTAGGCCGTCGATACGTTCTGTTGGATTTGGAGGGTCTTGCAAAGTTCTCTCATGAATTTGGCCGCGAATCGAGGGTCCCTATCGCTGATTATTTTGCTCGGGAGTCCGAATCGAGGGAGTACCTTTTGGGCGTATAACATCGCAGTTTCTTCCCCCGACATTGACTCTCGACAGGGTAGGAATATTGACGCTTTCGAGCAATCATGATCTGTGATCGTCAGGATCGAGTCGTATCCGTCTGACGGGGGTAACTTAGTTATAAAATCCACTGCGATAACTTCGAATGGGGTGGCTCCTAATCGCGGGTAGATTGGCTCGAACGGTGCTTTGGTGGGTCTCGTGTTGACCTTGTGTCGTTGACACTCGGCACATCCTCGTACGTAGTTCATGACGTCGTTTTTCATGTTTGGCCACCAGTAGTGTCGGGATACCAACTCTTGTGTTTTTGCTATCCCTGGATGGCCTGCGGTTAATGCGTCATGATGTTGTTTTATGACTTCCCTTAGCTCTTCGTCGTTAGTGGTGGTAACCACCACTCTTCCGTTCTTGAACCAGACACCGTCTATCACCTTTAGTTCGTGGGGATTTACCCACGCTTTGATTCTCGATTCTTCTTGTTTGACGGGGACTAGTGTAACCCCGGTGACTGCTCATATGAATACTTCATTGGGTAACACCGTGACTCGGTCGTTGTCCTTTTCTCCAGTGTTGTAGTCTGGTCTTCTGGACAGGGCGTCGGCCCTACCATTGGCGCGCCCTTTGAGATGGTGTATCTCAATATCGTACTCTTCCAATTCTAGTACTTCCCGAGCTACTCTTCGGCTAATCTTCTGTGGGTCTCGCCAGTACTGTAGGTTCATATGATCCGAGAATACCCTGACCTTGTGTGGCGATCCCACCAATAGGTATCTCCAGTTTCTTAGTGCCTTTACGATGGCCAATAGTTCCAGATTGTATATGTCGTAGTTTCGTTCGGCCTCGTTGAGGGTGGCCGAATAGAACGTGACTGGGTGTTTCTTACCATCGGATCCTTTTTGCATAAGGACGGCTCCTACTGCAAATCCTGATGCGTCCACTTCGAGGTCGTATTGTTCCTTTGGGTCTGGGTGAACGAGGATTGGGTTGCTTGTGACGCGTGCTTTAAGCGTATCGAAGGCTTCTTGTTGGGTTGGCCCCCAATGCCATTCGACGTCCTTTCTTGTCAGCTCGTTCATTGGTTTTGCAATGTTGGCGAAACCTCGAATAAAAGGACGGTAGAAGTTGCAAAAACCCAAAAAACTGCGTACGTCCTTTACTTTAGTTGGTGTTGGCCATGTGCGGATGCCTGCTACTTTTGCCGGATCCATACGTGTCATCCCCTTTTCAAGGATTACCCCCAGGTAATCAATAGACGGGACGTGGAATGCGCATTTCGATAACTTGAAGTAGAGGTCGTGGGCTGCCGCAACGGCGAGAACGGCTGAAACTGCGGCCATGTGTGCTTGGTTCGTCTGTAGGAAAGTGCCACAGTCGTTGGTGGCAACCGCGATGTCGTCCATGTAGATCCGTATTTGTGTGCCTTCTGTGGCGAATTTTGCAATGATTGGCTGGTATATCTCGTTCATGAAAGCCTGGAAGGTCGCTGGTGAGTTGCAAAGTCCAAAGTACATAACCGTGGGTTCAAAAAGTCCTCGTCTCGTTTTGAACGCTGCTTTGTGTTCGTCTCCTTCCTTGATTCGGATGTTGTTGTACCCCTGTCTGACATCGAACTTTGAAAACATGACCGCGCCTCCAAGGTCGCGCATCAAATCCGCTATTAGTGGGAGCGGATATTGATTTTGCACCGTCCACCGGTTTATTGCTCAATAGTCTTGGACCGGGCGCAGTTTCCCATCCTTTTTCTTGATGAAGAAGAAGGAGGATGCGTAGGGTGATTGCGAGGGTCGAATGTAGCCCTTCTTGAGATGCTCGTCGATGAAAGCATCCAAGGCTTCGTCCTCTGTTCGGGTCATGGGATAGAGTCGGCATGATATAGAGGTTGGTGCGTTTGGTTGAAGCGTTATTGCGTGATCGCAAGGTCGTCTTTCGGGTAACCTTGTGGACGCTTCTTCATCGAATACCTTTCGAAAGGCTTCGTATTGCGTTGGCAGTATAGCAACGTCCTCTTCTTTCGGTTTGGCCGCGATGGCGTGTTCAACTGCAGGAATCATTACTCTTCTATTCCGCGCGTCTTCGTTTAGTTGTTCTGCGATGCTTTCTTTTGATTTCGTTAGGAGGTGAGCTAGTACGTTCCTCCTGTCGCTTGCGTTGACTGTTTTGATCGTGACTGGGAGGTGAGCTCGATCGATGGTTCCTCTTTTCCAGTCGAACTGTGGTTCGTAAGCTGCCAACCAAGGATACCCGAACAGGATATCTTCTTTTCCTATGTTGGTGACTAGGAACCGCATTTCTTTGTCGTTTCCATTGACGTTGACTCGGAGAATGACATATTTTGTTATATGTCCGGCTTTGTTTGTGGTGTCGTCGATATTGTAGATTCGTTTGGGCATCTCTAGCAATCGCGTTTTTATCCCCATTCGTTGGAGGAAGCTTTCGCTCACAAAATTATCAGTGGCTCCTGAGTCCACTAGTGCTTTTACTTCAGCCGTGTTGTAACGCATGTGTAGCAGAACTGGAATTCGCATAGATCGGTAGCGCGTGATGTACACAGAGTTACAATGAAGTGCCCTCACCCAGGCCGTCGGGTTCAGGCGTCTGAAAAATCCGTCCCCATCAACTTCTGTAGTATGAGGTCTTTTACGTCGTCCCCCTCGCTGGCTACTCCTCTCAGCCAGTCTTCTGCCTTGTCTTCGCTAGTCACCGGCTGTTGTTCGGTGCTCCTTATCTGCGACTCCTGTCTTTTGTTTCGGCGTGGTTGGCGACAGTCTCGACTGATGTGCCCCATCTTGTCGCAGTTGTAACAGCGGACCTGACTGAAGTCAGGTCGATTTCCTCGTTGTCTTTGTAGGTATCCCCCTCTGGTGGGAAGGGGGGTCGTGGGGCTCTGACCACGTCCTCTGCTCCTGCGAGTCTTCCTCGAACTCGACCTGCGCTTGTGTCCATTGCGTCGGGGTGCGGTAGTGGGCGAGGAGTTTTGCCAGTGCTCCCGATTGATTTCTGTTAGCGGACCCTTTGAACATGTCTAGGTTTCCGCGTACCGTCTGCATGTGGATCCACTTTTGCTGCCTTTTGAGGGCTGATGCTCTCCAGTCTTCGTAGGTTCTGGGGTCGTCGTGTTGATACATTGCTTCGTAGAGCGTCCTTGGTAATCCTTTTATGAAGTATTTCAGGGTTTGCTCTGCGTTAATGTCGTAGCCCGCGTAGCGAACGAGCTGTTCGAATTGGGCGATATAGTCGTCTATTTTCCCTTCCTTCATCCTTATTCCTGCGTCGAGCTGGGCTTGGGCTCTTTCCTTGCTGAGTACATCGGCGAATTGTCGCCGAAAGGCTTGTAGAACATTGTTCCACAGCCTGTTGTCGAACTGGCTGACTCCTCGTGATACTTCTCGTACCAACCATTGGTTGGCCGACATGACCCAGGCGTTAACCAGGTCCCCTTGAACGTAGGTGAGGAACAACATAGCTTTTTGATATTTGTTCCTCATAGCCGTATGGCTAGCGTTGACTCCTGCGTAGATCTCCCATTGGAGTATGAAACCTTGACCTTTGCTCTGTCTCCGTTGAACAGACTTGGGGGGTTTCCTATGAACTTGTCCGTGGTGTTGCCGCCTCCTTGAGGCGCTCCTCCTCCTCCCATGGGTGGTGGTCCTCCTCTTCCCATAGGTGGTGGTCCTCCTCCCCCCATGGGTGGCGGTCCTGGTGGGTTTCCTTGTTGTTGTTGTTGATAGGCTCTTCTCATTTGTTCAAATGGTCTGGGAGGTGGTTCGTTGTAGTCGAAATCGAACCCTCCTGGCTGGTCTGGCTGGTCTGGACCCATGGCTCATCGGGCCGCTTGTACGTCTTCTGGATTCATGTTTACAACATGGCCTGTTCTTTCGTCAATGACCAATGGCATCGGCTCTTCGATCTGTGTTTGAGTGGCCATCCTGATTGGGTCAGGGATGTGTAACGTAGCTGTTTGAGTGATAATCTCCTCTACAGCGGGTTCTTCTTCTTGAATGTAGATAGCTTCTGGCTCGTCCTCTGTTACTGGAGTTTGAGCCCGTTCACTTGTGTGACTGGTGTCCGTTCTTGCTGGTGTTCTATGCTGGAGTTCTGGCGATAGAGGTTCTGAGTGCCTCTCTTCTTCTGGTGCTCCGTCGATTACTCCTTGCTCTTCGATGGCTCGAGCGTCTGATAGTGGGATGTTGCAATTGAGGTCGTCTCCGGCTGGTCTAGTCGCTTCGAAATATTCTTGTGTTCGGTTCCACCTGAGTTCTACCCAACAGCACCTTTCGTGATGAAAGATGATTGGGTGAAAACGCTGCGCTGTAGCTGCCTCGGCGTAGTAGCCTGTATTGAAGTGTTCTAATGCTCCGCTTCGTCTGTCCTCTGGGACTGTCCTCCAACGGATTCGGTTGATAACGTATCTTGCGGGGGCGTCTCTTCCCTAGAGTTGATGATGAAGGGTTGGAAGTCCCACCCGTCTTTGGTAGTGATCGGCGCCACGGCGTGTGAAGGGAGCTTGACTCTAATGTTATGATCGTGGTCTGACTTAGACCTCGTCACGCGATGGCGAGTAACGTGACTTAGCAAATATGCGTCAACACACGAAGGTGTGAACGGTTTCCAAGGACTCCTGAAAGAGCCTTCCTAAGGGAGCGGACTAGAAACGGGAAGAAGGAACCCGACTAGATTGGGGAATGGTACAAGAGAGTCAAGCTGTCGACTACATCAGTCGACAGCTGCCTTATAACTAGTTCTTGACTGTACGCCTTCGTCAGCGATACAGCCACTACTACTAACGCTCAGTAATCGTCCACTAATACTAACGCCACAACTACTACTCATCAGTCATTGTCTCAGTCATCGTACAGTAATAGTATCAGTAATCAGCATAGTTCGTATGAGTAAGATTCGGGAGCGACTCGTCATCCCGCTTACGATGGTAACCACGGCGAATCGTAACACCGTTCTTCTTGGTCGCGTGCTGCAGCTGCTCTGATGTGCTCGACGGCGGAGCAGAATGGGTCGTCCACATTGTTGTTGTCGTCGTATGTGGTGAGCTCGCTGGTGTGAGGGAAGTCAAGGTTGA